>JZLH01S0098062.1:81082-99470 GCA_001188425.1 Eucidaris tribuloides | reverse complement strand
GTACTATGCATTACAGCAATTAATGCAAATGTGTAAATACAATATATGCTTAAAAAATAAGCTGGTATAAAACACTAAAAAATAAAACAAACGAAATAAAAATTATTACGTACCTGTTTTGCCATATTATTCCAGTCGTGTGCGCCATGAGGTTGCGTTTAATTGATTGCTTATTGAGGGTGAATACCCAGAGAACATTACGTTCTTCGAAGTACGACGTGGGCATGCGTTGAAGTTTTTTTTTATCGTCAATGTCATTAATGATTGTTTGTCCTCTATACCGTCCTGCCTGTTTCGTCTTGCCACATACGGCCCATCAGATAATCATGAAGTTGTCGCTGCTTGCCCCCTGTGTTTACTTTTATCACGCAACTTGAAACGGATGTCGTCGTGTGGTGTGTCTGTGTCTCTGCTGTGTGGTGTGTGCGTCGGTGCGTGTGAGACGTGTGCGTGTCGTGTTGTAAGTCGTGGTGCTGAGATGTGTGAGCTCAGCAGCTGTGTGTGTGCTGTGTGTGGTGTGTGCGTGTGGCTTATTGGTGTGTGCTCTGTATTCTGGTTTGTTGTGTTTATGGTTAATGTGTGTGTTTGTTGTGAGCTGCCCATGTGTGTTGTGAGCCGCCCGCCACCCATATTACGCCTCGTATGTCGAGAATGAGCAGCGGAGGTGGAAAACTCCCACCTCCCTGGAATGAGTGTGTTTTCGCAGTTACCCGTCTGCGTGCGGCCAAAGGGGGTTTGCCTAGCTCGCATCCTTCCTTTCACTAGCGCTGATATATCATAATCTCGGCCTATATCTTTTTCTGATATGAAACGCAAACATCAGACAAAGAATATTAACTTTACCATACTCTTCCCCTAATTACTTACGCATTGTTGTGGTTAGATGACCCCCGGTAAACGGACCGTGGCTGTGGCGGAAATACATCGGGGGTCGATTAAAAACGTTAAAACACAAAAGGGACAATGGACGTAGTACAGGTAACTCGGTCAATGACGATGCCCTTAATGAAGCCAATGTACTTTAATCAATTTAACCAGGGTTGCCAGGTTTTCCTATTCTTAAAACGCCAAATTACACGCCAAATCCGGTGAAAAACGCCAAATTAGCATTTCATGCAGTTCATTAGTAACATACCCTAGAAATAACAGTGTAAATTGATTTATAACACCTCTGAAATCTCCGCCGCGGCCGAAAATATGGGTGCCGCGATTTACATGCAGGCAGATTTTGCACATGAAATACATGCACGCCACTACATTTGGACCACTGTGGCGACAAATTTACTGAAAATCGGGTTTCATTACTGTGTTTTTTTAGGTAGATCTATACCATCGTAAAGCGCCAAAAAAAAAAAAACGCCAAAGAGCTGTTTGGCATGCCCTTTGAATTCTTCAACGTCAAATGATATAAAAACCGCCAAATTTGGTGTTTGGGCGTTGAAAATGCCCAACTGGTGACCATGAATTTAACTGCGATTATCAAGCAGTTGGTTGAAATAGGACAGTTTCTACACACGGGTTTTTTGATTGCATTATTGATTGATTACGACGCAAAGATTCCAGGCTATACTCGATAGTTCACTGTGTCTATTGTCTCTGTGCAACGTATAGTATACGCTTCAAAAATGGGCTACTCTACGCGAAATTAAATCGGATTTGCGAATTAGCCAGATTCATGATCAAATCCTGAATGAAGTGTGCAATGGCGTGTTGCTAATAGCAGGCCCTTAGCCAAAGACCGAGGGGGGGGGGTGAGTAGGGTGTGTCCGCCCCCTCCCCACCAACATCTCAAATGGCCGCGTAATTTATTTCTAATGCCTTGAATTTAGATTATGGAATAGATTACAACTAGATATTAGGAAATCTCAGACATTAGAATTGTTTTAAACACGGATGTATACTGATTTAGATTACGTACATTTAGTAACATTCCAGTGATATTTGTCTACTAAAAGAAATAATAATTTTGATGTGTTTATTTTATAACCACCCATCATTCTCATTGGCCACCTGTGTGGGATCAGATAGCCTCAATGCTAGCTAGCGCTCCTGTGAAAATTATTGTGTACTGACTGGGCGTGTCCCCCGATTGGCGGTGAACGGAGCAGCAAGAGGCTTCCGGGCCTCACCCAGATGGATCTGGAACTTGTGATGTTGTAATAAGTTGTAATGTAGTATTATGCACTAATAGCATTTAGGAGCTCTTGCTCCAGCAGAATACATTGTTACTGTGCTCAATAAATGATTTATTATTATTTACCGGAAAATAACCGAGAAGAAAATGAAAAGGTAAACTACGTGTCTTTCAATCTGAACAAGTCACACAATCGCCACTTCCTGTGATTGATTTTTTTTTCTTTTTATTTTTTTAACATGCATGATACAAAGGAAAATTGAACGAGGGAGTTGTTCTATAACAACTCCCTGGTTGAACGGTTCACAACAAGCCACAAAGTGAGTTTTACTACCGTTTTTATTCTTTTTAATTCCTCCTATATAATTAATTACTGTAAACACACAAACACAATATATATGTCTAAATACAATGTCAAGAAAAGAAATTGACACATAAAATTATAGATATATTATCATATTTTTTGTTCGAGAATTATTCGGTACGAATAATATCAGCATCTGTACCAATTTGCTTTTTTTGTGGGATCATGGAGGTAGAAGAGAAACCTCCATGCATGGTGGAATCTTTTAACAAAATAATATAACGCACCCCTCATCGAAAATCCTGGCTATACGGGCCTGCAGTGCCAGAGACTGGAACCAAAATAGAATTACGACTTGCATTTGTTGTTGATCCATGGAGGTAAATGGGTAATTGGTGATTAGGTAAATTAAGCATCGTACTTCTGCTACAAAACGTTAATGATGATCAGTGCACTTAAACTAGTTTAATGGCCTGAAACTTGTTCTGAGCTCTGTGTAACTGTAATGAAGTAAGATGCCGTTTCTGAGTTGATTGGTATGGTTAATGCTATGTGCGTTTCATTGTTGTTCCCTCCGAGCTGTATAAGCGGTAAATCCCTCAGCGTTTTTAAAAAGACGAAATCTGTTTTACCAAACCGTACAAACAACCTAACAAGCGGTGCTCGCTTCGCTCCATTGCGAAAAGTGAATGGAATTTAAAACTCCCGAAAATACCTTACCCGATTACACTGACGGTCGTTTTGGTCCTGTATAGATTCGAACTATACGTGTTGTTTACAGGAACAATTAACACTTCATTTTCAATGAATTCAATGCTGTTTACAAAATACGAAATCGAGTATATTAGCACTTCATTTTCTTAAAAGGTGAATTCAATGTTGTTTACAAAATACGCAATGGAGTATATTAGCACTTCATTTTCTTAAAAGGTGAATTCAATGTTGTTTACAAAATACGAAATCGAGTAGTCCACCCAGAGTAAATGGAAACTAAAGGTTCATTGTGTAGGATAAGTACCAGCTCCACCTGTTTAGCTGTTCGTGTGTTTTTTTATTTATCCATCATCAGACCTAGTGAAAGTCTGACCGGAGAAACAAAAAAAAAACCTTTTGATATATAATCAAAATATGTGAAGCATTGTTCGTTAGTGTAGAATAGTTTTCGACCCTGTATTGGGTTGAACTATACATGTTGTTTACAGAAACAATTAGCACTTCATTTTCAATGAATTCAATGCTGTCTAAATATGAAATCGAGTATATTAGCACTTCATTTTCTTAAGAGGTGAATTCAATGTTGTTTACAAACTACAAAATCGAGTATTCCATCCAGAATAAATGGAAATTAAAGGTTCATTGTGCAGGATAAGTACCAGCTCCACCTGTTTCACCTGTTTGTGTTTTTTCTATTTACCCATCATCAGACCAGTGAAAGTCTGGCCGGAGAAATAAAAAAAAAAACTTTTGATGTATAATCAAAATATGTGAAGCATTGTTCGTAAGTGTAGAACAGTTTTCGACCCTGTGTGGAGTCGAACTATACACGTTGTTTACAGGAACAATTAGCACTTCATTTTCTTAAAGGGTGAATTCAATGTTGTTTACAAAATACGAAATCGAGTATCCCATCCAGAATAAATGGAAATTAAAGGTTGATTGTGCAGGATACGTACCGGCCCCACAAGTTTATCTGTTTGTGTTTTTATGTTTACCCATCATCAGATCTTGATGAGTTAAAGTCGGGGCCGGAGAAATAAAAATAACTCTATTCAGATGGTCCTTTTGATCATGATGTATAATCAAAATATGTGAAGCACTAGCCGTTTTTTAGGTAAACTCTCTCGTGGATGCAATCATTATTACAAATACCTTTTCTTGATCAGAATACAATCTTCGAGGGTTTAGAATTATAAATGGGCAATTTGTTTGCGAATTCCAGCAGTTGCATAAGGCACCATCTGGAAAACCAGCAGCAGCAGCAGAAGCAGAAGCAAAAACGACAACAACATTTCTCACAATGATAATTTTCGTAAAAGTTGACTGGATACCTGTTGCTATATACAGTAGGAACTTGCAACTTGATCTTCAATGAATCAGAATCAAAAGCATCAAACAATATAAATAATCTTACAGGATCAATCAGCATTTTATACGTTAATAGTGAATACATTAATCAGCTCAAATATCGTACTAAAAGTTAAACAATGTCTTCACTTAAACAAAATCAAATCTTTGGCACGCAAATTCCATTGCATGTATTTTTTTTATTGGACTACTTGTGTTGGTAAAAATTTGATTTCTTATTGCACCCCCGATTTCTACATCGGCCCTACCTAGGCCCCTAGGAGCTGAGCTGCACGGCCGAAGTTACGCGCTGTGACACCCCTGGATTTTTCCCAGGTCAGTGGACCTACCCCCTCTCCCACAAAAGACCCTGGACAGTAAACACTGTATTCTTAAAGGCAGGGCATCTCATATGCACCCCTCCCCCGGTACAACAAAAGGTTACCCATGACCTTAGGCTATTCATGAAGGACATATCTGTGAATTCTGAAGATCAGTAATAACCAAAAACTTGAGAAACGCCCTCAAAACCAAGTACCAGGTTAGTGTGTGATCAAAGCTAGGAATTCTTGTCTCTACGAGACAATAATTCAAATCAGTCTAACGGTCATTAAAATTCTAGCAAAACTGCGTTTCTTGTTCCTAATTATAGTTTGCCGAAGATTCTTAGATGGTAGTTTCTTCTATACTGGGGTATTTTCACAATGTTAATTTTAGGCAAGTAACACAGATGCTCTACCTTCAAAAAGTGAAATGATAGTACCTGACAGAACCAGAATCCATTTTGCCTTGATGAAATATCAAGATCAAAATCAAATAATTTTTCAAAAATACAGGCCTACTTGAATCGTAATAGTACTGTGATCTGAATATGAATTCACGTAACCTTGTTCTTGGAAACATCATACATTTATATTCACGTTATAAGCACAATGACAACAACAAAAATACTTATTTCACACAATTCAATACATTTACATTGCAAGAAGATAAAGAAATCCCCTTGTTATTTGCTAAAAGTTTATAGAGTTTACCAATATCCATAAAGGACATGACATGTTTGGGAGAAGTCGAAAATGTCCCATGAACAATATAGAATGAAACATATACCAATGTATACACTAGCTGAGATGTATCTCCTGGCTGGAAGGATTTGTCTTGAATTTGGTTACTCGTGGATGAACAAGCATTCATTTACCAGTACTGATTTTGGTTATAGAAATTGATCCCATATACACAACAAATTCGCATGTCACAATGAGTATGCATGATGGTGATTGTTTTAAAAATATTCACATTTTGACCTTGACATTTAGACAGCCTTGAACAATGTACTTGATTCTAAGGTAGTTTTATCCCAAGGTAAGGACCTTTTCCAATCCTGCTGTTTTCCTTTAAAGCCACTTGCTAACAATGACCACAATTTAAAAAAAAAATGTGAGCTTATCCTCCACGCTCGTGTCTTTGATATAAGGTCTAAAAATGAAGTCCTGGAAAAAAATGTATATCAAAGTGATGATCTGGTGCTTTTAAAAAAAGTGAAAGTCTACAATTTAACCGGATTCACCTGCCCATTTCCCCCCATATACTTGCTGTGTGTAGATCTAGACTAGTTTATCCTCCACCGGAGTGGAATTTGTTTATTCATGCATATCTTACCAGTGGCAGCATAACTTTCCAAACTTTCGTATGCCAGGGTGTTTGTTTGTCCATTTAAACACTCCTACGTAGCTCAAATATCAAAGTTTGACAATTTCTTTTTAATTGAAGCTCAACAATGTTAGCCTATTACTTTAAAATGTGTTGTTACCATAATTACAAGCAACGAAAACTCGTTTTCAGTTCAGACGGAGAACTTTTTGAGTCACATTTAGTGCCACTTTAACACACCTGTTGAATTGTGGCAACGTTTACAATATTATTGTTATAACAATTATCATTTTGTCAGGTGATTTTTGTTCAGCCACGAACCGGGTCATAGGTCATCTAGTCTACCTCGCAAACCTTGTGGTAGAAATCCGTACATGAATTTCCATATAAGAAGCTTAGATGAATCCGGCGTTCACACATCCCTGGTTGAACCTTGCAAACATTCTTGTAGAATCTGATTGAAATTGCTCTCGTCTCCCACTCACACCCAGTGTTAAGTACTGAAAATATAGCAATTCAATAATGAAACTGTGTATACGAATGACTCAAGCTAGCTTTTAAAATTGGTAAAAACGATTTAGTGATGTGAATTCAAGATTGAAATGTGACATAGAGTAAAATGGCGGTCATTGTTGATAGTGGTGGTATAGGCACAGAGTTGAAATTGCACATGTAGGCATGTACAGTGTAATCATTCGGACAAGTTTTACTTCATTATTTTTCATATGTTTCATGGCATCAACAAGATCATGTACATATGAATGATTAGGAAAATTACATGAAAAAGAATGGATCAAAGGAGAAGTACAGAATATTTACATAACAATCCCACGGACACATTAACTCCGTAGCATCAATAGATACAACCAAATAAACATCACACCCTTTTGGAATGGAAGGGGGAAGCTGAAGAACTAAACTACTGAACGACTGACAGATAAATGAGTGAATTTAAAGACACAAGTTAACATTGTGGAACTTCAATTTAAAAAAATGTCAAACTTTGATATCTGAGCCGCATAATAGTGCTTTTAAAAATGAACAAATAAACATTCTGCTCATACAAAAGGTTGTGCTGTCAGTGACAAGGTATGCATGTATAAACATCCCTTGACTTATTGCTCGGGTGGAGTATAAAGTAGTCTAGACCTGTAACAGTAGTCTATGGGAGAAAATGGACAAGGTTGGGAGAAGGTCACGCTGGATACTCATAGATTTGTACTCTTTTAAAGCACTAAATGATGACTTTAGAGTACCCTTTTTTCAGTGCTTAATTTTTAGACCTTATCAAAAACACTTCGAGCTTGGAGGGTTATGTAGCGCAGATTTGTTAAACTAAACTGTGGTCATTGTTAAAGGAATATGTAGCCGACAACTAACAGGAATAAGTTAAGAAAAAATTGATATTGTGAATATTGTGAGAATTATCACCGAACAGCTACAGGAGGAGGAGCTTATTGATTCAAAAAGTGCATAAATTAATACGGCACGATCAACACGCGTTAGGCGGCATGCATCGGTCACGTCAGGTCAGCTCAAGGCCAACGCACGTGCGATCTGATTGGTTAACTGACAGTTACCCCCAAAATCTTTCCTAACTCATTCCTCTTAGTTGCCGGCTATATCTTCCTTTAAATTGTTTCTTCAGTTCAGAAAGGCCATGGCCCTTTAATTGTTAGAATTTTACGGCGTGAATATTCCTTGTAACGAGTACCTTGAACTCTGAAGACCAGTGGATAAGCAAAAGTACGTTCGCATCTCGAGGTGGCTCGTATTTCCTGATTTATTCGCAGGTCTTGAAACCACGCTTGGCACCCAAGACTGTCCTGCTTGACTTCACAGCTTAAATGCAGGGAATCTCATTTGCAACCCTCCCTGCAGAACAGAAAAAAAGATCACTCATGTCCTCGGGCTATTGATGAAGGACATGTCTGTGAAATCTTAAGATCAGTAATTACCTAGAATTGGTAAAAATACGCAAAATAATAAACGGCCGGGTATTGTACGTTCTTTGCTGGGAGTGTTTTGTCAATATGAGACAAAAATTCAATTCAGAGTATTACGGTCGCTATAATTCCACTAAAACTTAGTCTCTAGCTCCTATGATTATTTTGCTAAAGGTTCTCAGATGGTATTTTCTTCTATATTATGTCAGTGTATTTACACAATGTTAATTTTTAGGCGTGCAAAAGTGACGCTTGACCTTTAAAGATTGATGGCATGATTGGGAACACTTGAAAAATGCCTCAAGAAGTTAATGAGTTCGGACATATACCAATGTATACACTACCTAGAGTGTTAGTCTTGGCTGGAAGGATTGGTCTTGAATTTGTTTACTTCAGGAGAATCAAGTATGATCATGTCTGTATTGAATTACTTTCGTGCCCCGGTAAAAAATAATCACATAGAAAGCTACACAACAAATTTGCCTGTCACAAGGGATATTGACATTAGTTCTTTTAAAATGGGTCAATATTTGACCACTGAATATTCATAATAGAATCATTGTATAGTTTACTCGATTCTAGAATAGTTTTACCCCAACTTGAAGACTCCCTCCAATCATGCTATTCACCTTAATGGCACACTGTCAAGGGTCAACTCAACCACAGAGCGAATGTCAACTGGTCCTGCATGCAATACAGGCACATATTCACGAACATGGACTGTTGCAGTGTTATATAGTGTACAAATTGTGGGAGGAAAACAACTGTAGTATACCACACTGTCATGGCTGTTTCCCATGCATTATGGGTACGATTAGTGCACCCTTTTTATGATTTTAGTCAAAAGAGGGCGTTTTTCATCCTGTGATGACAGTGGGCCTTTAACTTTAGGTTTTACACATTTTGTTAGGATTTCAAGGCCAATGGACTATACACATGCACTTCTTGCCAGGGCTGCTGTGTAAATGAAAGCGCACTGGCTTCTTCATTATAAAATGTTGGCATTTCCTGAAGAGAGGTCTCGGTTTACATTTCTGTGGCTTCCCTTGGTGTCGATGCGTAAATTACATATCAAGTTTAAGTGGAAAATTACAACACTAATTTTATTCATTCAGATATATTTTCTAGAATCAAATCCATTAGATGAAAGTACAAGTATCGTTTTGGTCGATCAGACATTTTTTGTTAATCTTTCAAAGTATTCTATTGTCACCCCAAACATCAGAACTCGACATCAAAACTACTACTGAAAATCGTTTAGTGACAAATTATGATGTTTAAATTATAGAACATTTAAAGGTGTGTACATTACCTATGGGAAATGTCCGCCCGACATACATTTTATATATCGAGTAATTTCTCCAAAATGGGAGAGTTTCAGAGCGAGCAATTTTTAGGGCAAATAGAAAGGTGTATCTACAAAACACATTTGCAAAGAATTTCATTTTTATTATCATTTACCAAAACTATACCTTGGTTTTAAAACGCTGCCTTTCCACTGTTGAATGAAAAGCACGCTTCAAAATGACATACATGTGTTGGTTTACTTATTGCCAATATCTTTAACTGGCCAATAGCAGCTTGTTACGAAATTATCAAGCATTGCTTAGATATAGGACTATGAGTAAATAAGTAAAATTCATAATTTTTAAGCTGTATAGTAGCTATAGGCTCTTAAAATTTACCCCCAAATTTTGACATTAATATTATTTATGTTAACATCAGTACATTGTTCACCTACATGCATCCTAAAATTTCAAAACAATTTTCGTCACAACAGCAGAACCATTTATGTGTGTGTTTTAGCAAATTTTGGGCCAGCAAATGGTTCTTGTCAGCACCGTTTCGGACAAAATGGTGCTCATATGAAAATTTCCTACGTCAAAATGGTTCTGATAAGCACACAACCTAGCGCTGCTGCTGTGACAAACTCGAGAACCTTTTGTGAACCTGTATTCTCTGAGTGTATACGAGCATAGCTATATATACAACGATGTTTGGAGCCAATTTACACACGTTAATTAAACAAAAAAACATAATGCATGCTGCTTCCTTTCTTTTACAGACGTGTAGCCCATGGAAACTAGTAAAGAAAATACACTTTCACTATAAAGTCATCAAAGTTCTTAGATTCATCGCCCGGCCCTTTGGAATCAAGATCTTCAAATCGAAATGATGGAGAACATGAATGGGGAAAAAAACATTTTTTTAGACAGAATGATTATTTAAAGGAATTTTGGGTGCAGAGCAAAATTGAAAAATCATACCAAAAATTTGTGTATCTTCGATTCCTACTTCTTTAAAAAGATAATCTGCTGATTATTTTTGTATTCTTCTCTCGAATTTGTTCACAATTTTATTTAATCATTGTTTTTCTTTAAAAATATGTACATAATTTAAGTATATATTTGTTTTCTTTATCTCTATCATATGGGTTTAAAGTGTACTACTTACTGTTCTATGTATACAATAATGCTTGGTCTATCTTAACGGGTCAATCCCCCAAAGAGTTTTACAATGTATTGGTTGATTGACACTAAATTAACATTTTTAAATTACAATTTGCAATTTGTATGCAATCTTAATTTCTTCACCTTGTTGTTTTTATGTAAAGTGGACAAATTGAAATTGAAATTGAAATACATATATCTAATCTTCCATTTGTTTTTCTTATTTTCTGTCAATATCTTTACACTCAGCAACGTGATATCACTACGGTGAACTTTCGGTTTTGATGAAGAATGTGTTAGAGACCACGACGCTGTGCCTTATCCGGACCATCTCGGAACTGAGGTCTAGTTTGAAGACTATCATTGTGACGCTGCGTGGTCTCGTACCTGCCAGGTGAATTAAGATAATTCGAGGTATTTAGTTTAGTTAACAATGCGGATGTATTTCCGTTTGTGGGATATAATACATATAACACACATCGCAACATGTGTAAATATGGGTATGAAGAATAAATTGAATACAAATCATCGTACCATTCATACAACATTGCATTTTGGAAATGTCAAGGTCAAACAGACTCGTAAATGGATTAAGCTAAATTTATTGCAACCTACACATGTATGAACTATTCTATTTTCTGATTTCAAAATGATATTGCTTATTTAAAAACAGAAGATCAATAAGAGAGAGTCTTCCAATTGTTTATTCTGTGATAAATAGGTCCGAAACAATGACACAATTATTTCGCGATTGTGAAATGGTCACGCAATTATGGAACGAAGAAGTTGCAAGTTATGAAAGGAAATTATAAACCTCATTTTTTACCTTGGAAATGTTTAGAAACCTCTTTATTTGTTAATTCATCTGTCCACGTGTTGAAATGTGATACATATTTTCAAATCTCTCGATAAAACTCCTATCTTTATAGACTTTCAAAATATATTAGAGGAAATGTTTGCTACCTATTGCTGTTAATCCTAATGCTCTTCCTTTTTGCCTCTGATTGTCGCTTTTCCAGAATCTCAGTTCCTGCAAAATGTTTACAAAAATTACACTACAGTATATAAAAAGGAAAAATATACATTAAATACATTCATGACACAAACAACTCTATAGACTAAGCCTTATGACGGAATCGTATTCATCGTTTCAATTATTCTGATCACTTCCTCATCTGAATTACATTTTATCAGTTATTGTGATATATTACAATCGCCAATTCCTCCCTCCCCCTTCAGTATCTTTTATCATTATGATTATTTTGCTCAACAAGATGTGCAGAAAAATAGTATCGTAATTTCATCAAAAAAAGGTACAGATGTAATTCAAGTGGTCGTACGAATTTATATAGTGGTAAATGTGTTAGTGAGATTGTTCTTTTTTTCATGGGGCAGTTGTTGTTAATATGTATTCAGTATTATCTTCTTCTTTTTCTTCTTCTTCTTCTTCTTCTTCTTTTTCGTTTTCTTCTTCTTCTTCTTCTTCTTCTTCTTCTTCTATTTACTGTTCCAATTGAATGTATCTAAATTATAAAGGTTAAGACTCGTCTCTGTAACAAATACTATTTCATACTTTGACGTCATTGCTGTAGTCATTTATTATGTTTAAACATTGCTTTCGATTTTATCCTTGTGTGTACCTGAATGAGGAAAACTAAACTTCATCGGCTCACTTGAAAAGGGGGTTAAAGTTCACAAACAATACATGGACTTTTTCCCCTTTTTTTCCGATGAGCCGATGAGGTGAACTTCCCCCCCCCCCCAAAAAAAAAAAAAAAAAACTCTTCTCCTTTTGTATTCTTCTTTTGTTTTCTTCCACCTTGTTCGAAAATTAAACTTTTCTCGAAAAGTCATTGAATAGTCATCAAAAAACAGCACAACAATAATTGTAACATATAACAAGTGAATAAATAGCAAGAATTCATCGAATTACTGTACCAGGAGAAGAGAAAAAATCACAATCTTAAATGCATCGTATAACAATGTGTCCTGTTTTTAAAAAAATGAGCTACATGATTACCCATGCTACTAGTGTCTCTGATAAGGTCTGAAAATGAAGCACTGAAAAAAAAATGCAGTTTAAAACGATCATTATGTGCTTTTAAAACAGTGAAAATCATTTAGCGACCATTCCAGTTTTCCCCCATTGACTGCTGTGTTGCAGAATTTTCGTCCACTGATAATAATGTGCTGATTTTTTTATGTGTACATGTTTTGCTAGTGACAGCATAATTGTCTAAAGTTATGTGTTCTAGGGTGTTTGTTCATTCAAACGCTGTTAGATAATAAGTCAAATGGCTAAGTTTGACAATTTTTAAATGGGGCTTCCACAGTGTTATACAGGGGGCCAGAAAAAACGCAACACTTGCGATCGTCAATTTCTTCAACATGATCGGTCAAATGTCATTGTTTTTTGTGTCATTGGTTAGAACATTCTTTGCCAATAAAATCATATCATGGCCATTTATTACGAGTAAGGCGTTTGAATGCTGGGGCCATGTTTCGTAAGTAATGTCCTTTCCCAAATGTCCTACTTTTTAACTTCAGCGATCCTCTGAACACCTAGATATACTCGCATCACAGCGTGCCATAGTAGAAGCTCCGTAGACAAACCACAATGACAATGATGACAATGTGAGCTATTCTTCTATTGTCTTCTAAAGCGAGGGCAGTCATGCTCTCTCATCATTTCATCATTTTGTTGGAAAATGAATGTTCTAAGCAATAAAACTAAAATCAATGACATTTGGTCGATGATGTTGAAGAAATTAATGATCGCAAGTGTTGCAGTCTTTCTGGGCTCCCCTGTATAGTGTCTTTAAAGGCAAGGTTCACCCTGATGTCAAGTTTGTTTTAATAAAGGCAAAACAATAAGAGAAACATATTTATGAAAGTTTGGCGAAAATCCACCTAAGAATAGCAGAGTTATGAACTTTCAAAGTTTTAATTTTGTGACTTCACATACGAGCAGCTCCACATTTTCGCCAAACTTTCATTTGTATGTTTCTCTCATTTTTCTGCTTTTATTAAAACCAACTTGACGTCAGGGTGAACCTTGCCTCTAATGATCGCAAGTGTTGCGGTCTTTCTGGACCACCCTGTATAGTGTCTTTAAATGTCACGAAGCCAATACGGAAGGGGAAACGATTACTTAATAATAATATCGTTTATTAAATCGTCAAAACATGTCAAAACATGTTTTGATATGGTGCGATGAAATTCGTGAGGGAATGTTTACTTTTCACTCAATGGCCTACACCCACTCACAAGGGGGAACTTCACAAACTGGTTCCTTGCAATAGCGTACTATTTGTCGACAAACAACAGTAACAAAATACAATGACAAAAATATTCAATCTGACTTCTGCATGTTTCGGCATGTTTACATTTGGTTGTTTTCGAAAAATTCCCTTTGTCGCTGAGATGATATGGACTAATAACCTTTCTGACTACTGACCTTATTTTTTGTATAAACGACCCCGATGAAATATTACCTATTTACGGACAAAATAGTTTCCGATAGTTTTGGATTTTACTACAGGACCCGGAATTAGGCCGTTTATAACTTGGAAATTCCGTGATGAACGCCTAATGCCTAATTCCGGGTCTATGGTTTACTCAAAACAATGTGTATAATAGTAAATTGTTATCAGTACACTACCTCGTCATTAAGTCATATTTACGATGATAAGCATTAATACTACGATGATAAGCATTAATACATAGCTTTTTATGATGTATCGAGAGAGTTTTCCTTCCAAACTTTGGGTTTTATTTTTCCTTTACCTTTGATACTTCTCTCTAATTTTTGTAAGCACTTATTTTTGCACCGTCACAATCTATACCAATTTTCCGCATTTTTCCGTATTCTTAATGCTAAAACACTATGTTTTATTCTGAACAAAATCATAGTTTATGGCCAAATACAAACTACACCTGAAGGCAGTGTCTAGTTTTGGTAAATGGTGAAATATAATGATTATATTCCGCCATTTTGTGTTAAAGATTGTGTCAGGGATGTGCAAGTCCATTACTTCCCTTCATTGTCAATACCAAACGGTAGTTTAGTACTTACAAATGGTGTGTTAAAAGTTTGAGATCCATACGTCATGAATTTGTTGTTTTATGAGAAAAACTAATAACGACATGTTACCAGAATGTTGTTCTTTCCGTGAGTTTCAATTTTGCTCAAACTGCGAATCGCGGTTAGGTGTATCGTCTCAAGACCAGCGGAGCGCACTGATTGGTTAAACGCCTAACAGCCGCACGACCTTTGGCTGACGGCTGATCGGACAATTTTGGAACGGCACGTGCACGTTTGACGTCGCGGATTTTTTGAAATTGCTTCTGAGTAATTTGAAAAAGGATGAAGTTTAACCGTCCAGATTTTCACCAAAACTAAATATTTTACCTCAAGTCTCTATGAGAGGTGTTTATTTATATTAATATTCACGTGGGATATGATTTCAGCTGATTTCATTCATTTAGGTGTTATTTGACGTGCAAATCAATGACACAATCTTTAAGACTTGCCCTGAAAATCACATGCTCTGCAATAGTTCCTTTTTGGAGAAATTGTTGAATAACAGACAAGTTGGGATCGACATCTTTGCCATATACAGAGTGAAAAAAGCGGAACCCAACTTCCACCAGGAATATATAATTTAATAAACATAGTGATGTTTATTGCAATATGTCATCGCAAAGATAATCTATTATTCTTTGAATTGATACCATATTTTTTATCGAATTGCAAACATTTTAAATGAGCAATGTTAAAAATTGCTTTCCGCACAAGATTTAGATCTATTCATCAACACGGTCACAGATGGTTATTCACTTAGACCTCCCCTTTTGAAAGAACAGGCATTACAGGAGGTGTCGTGGCTGAATGGGTAAGGCCGTGACTTCCCGATCTAGAGATCTCCGGTTCGAATCATGACGCGGCCGCGACGTTTGTGTCCTTGGGTAAGACACTTTATCTGCATTACTTCTTTCCACCCAGGAGTACCTAGGGTGAGAATGATTAAGTTTGCCTGGCTTGATGCGCTACTACTTGGCAGCTCAGCTGGGAATACTCCCCAGGGAGTGGAAATGGTGCACATTTTTGTGCAGGTTTGAATTCAGTATCCCAGTGACCACGGTAATAATATCCAAACGCATAGAGACCGATCTCCGATCAGTATTATGCGCTATATAAGAATGGACTATTATTATTATTATTAAAATGCCATACTTTGTAAATGATTGATGAAAAAATGTGTCCCACCGCCCCAAACTATACTTTGGCTTTGATGTTACAGGATTTCTCTTGCAATCCTTAAAGCCACTGGCTATCATTTACCACACTTCAAAAAAATGGGAGCTACATAATCTCCACGCTCAAAGTGTCTTTGATAAGGTCTAAAATGAAGCCCTGAAAAAATTGTATTTTAAAATGATGATTTAGTGCTTTAAAAAAGTGAAAATCTATACAAGCATTCAAATTGACCAGTTTCACCTCCAATAGACTTACTGTGTGCAGATCTAGGCTATTTCATCATCCACCGGAGTAAAAATTGTTTATTCATGCATACCTTGCCATTGGCAGCATAACTTTCCAAACTTTCGTATTCTAGGGTGTTTATTTGTCCATTTGAATACTACTATGTAGCTCAGATATCAAAGTTTGACAATTGTTTTTTTTTTAATTGAAGCTCTACAATGTTAGCCTATCACTTTAATACATCACTTTTACCATAAGAATACTTATAAACGTAACGACAAGTCTATGAAATTTCAAAATCAGTAATAAGCTAGAGTTTAAATAATGCATGGGGGGCCTGTTACACTTTAGTCTGCGTGTCAAGCCCAATAAACTTAGTCAGTTCAGTAGCCTTATTTCACTGTTCATCTAATTGGTCGATGAGTATAGTAATCTGCATGAAACCGATGCACGAAAATTGTCATTTAGTACGAAAATATATGGTATACCTTTGTAATTTGTTAATGAATTTCACATATATGATGAGCACCAACGCACAGCAACGGTGTAAATATGGTGTGAAGGTAGACTAATAATTTTGGTAAAGGCTATAGCCTACAAAGTAGTCCAATTCAACATCCAATTAACAGCAACTATATAGTTCCAACAAAACTGGGGTTTCTAGCTTTTATACTTTGAGAATGGTGTTTTCTTTTATATTTACACAATGTTGATTTCTTGGCATGCAAAAGTAATCCAGTTTATAACTTTAATTGTACGCACGTGTGGATGATATACGTATACGTGTGTGTATTGTTAGAAATCAATATAATAACATTTGTACCAGTATAAACCTGACAGTTTTTACAGTACGTCGTTAAATGTTCTTCATACGTGAATAATAATAATAAACAGATTTAAGGCGCCAATGATCAAGTGATCCATTTTTAGTGACCTCTTAACCACGACTTTGGGAGCTGGCGAGTATACTGAAAGTGCTACAGAACCCTGGACTTTTTTCAGGGTTCACAGCAGCCCTAAGCATTAACCTGATGAGAAAAAATATATATACGTTACGTGGAAATACGGAAATGACGATAAAACATCCATTTCAAGAGTTTTTGAGGTGGCTGGAATGGGCTGCAACAGTCCCCCACCCCCTGCCACACAACACACACACACACACACAAGCACACCACACACACACACACACACACACACACACAAACACACCCAGATTACAATGAAGCACAATTAAGCTAAGCAATGATAAGCCAACATGGATAGAATGAGAAGTAAATTAATTTTCCAATTCCGCTACAACACGCAAAACGTTCGTATGAGAAAGCGGCCTCATATAGGTAGATCAATGAAATGTATTGGTGATACCGGCTTCCCGTCCTGTTGAACGACTAAAACGCTCTTCATGGCAACTTCAGAGCGTACGAGTGCGCATGGTTTGTACGTTTTGGCATTACGTCGATAAAAATTTTAGCATGCTTAAAAATTTTCAGAAGACGTCGAATGAAACAACAACCGTACTGTTGCGTATATAAAACGATAGCAAACGACGTCAAACGATCGCCCAACGAACTGATAGCGTGTGCCGGAGATGATCAAAATTTCATTCGTCAATGGAATACGCAATGCAATTCGTGCATTAGTGTGACGAGCCTTTTAAGCATAAACTTAGTCAGTTCAGTAGCGGCTATTTCACTGTTCATCTAATTGGTCGATGAGAAGTAATCTGCATGAGACTGATGCACAAAAATTGTCATTAAATACGAAAATATGTGGTATACATTTGTAATTTGTAAATAAATTTCACAATTATATATGTTGAGCACCAACGTACAGCAACGGTGTGAAGGTGGTGTGAAGGTAGACTAATAATTTTGATAAAGGCTATAGCCTACAAAGTAGTTCAATTCAACATCCAATTAACAGCCACTATATAGTTCCAACAAAACTGGGGTTTCTAGCTTTTATACGTTGAGAAAGGTGTTTTCTTTTATATTTACACAATGTTGATTTCTTGGCATGCAAAAGTAATCCAGTTTATAACTTTAATTGTACGCACGTGTGGATGATATACGTATACGTGTGTGTATTGTTAGAAATCAATATACTAATATTTGTACCAGTATAAACCTGACAGTTTTTACAGTACATGTACGTCGTTAAATGTTCTTCATACGTGAATAATAATACTAAACAGATTTAAGGCGCCAATGATCAAGTGATCCATTTTCAGTGACCTCTTAACCACGACTTTGGGAGCTGGCGAGTATACTGAGGGTGCTACAAAACCCTGGACTTTTTTTCAGGGTTCACAGCAGCCCTAAGCATTAACCTGATGAGAAAAAAATATATATA
>JZLH01S0098062.1:57202-72619 GCA_001188425.1 Eucidaris tribuloides | reverse complement strand
GAAGAAGAAGAAGAAGAAGAAGAAGAAGAACGAAGAAGAACAATAATAATAATAATAATAATANATAATAATAATAATAATAATAATAATAATAATAATAATAATAATAGATAATAGTAATAGATAAGAAGAAGAAGAAGAAGAAGAAGAAGAAGAAGAAGAAGAAGAAGAAGAAGAAGAAGAAGAAGAAGAAGAATAGTGAATTCTTGTATAGCGCATATTCCAACAACAAAAGATTCTCATGGCGTATTACACAGTTACGACTTTAAAAAAAAGCTAGACTATATTCTCTTAGTCTCATCATTACACTTAATTGTGCGTGCCAAAATATTCTTGAAAGTATAAAACGTCGTTACTTTTAAAGGTTAGTGACATGATTGGGAACACTTGAAAATGCCTCAAGAACCAAATGAGTTGAAATATATACCAACTATACACTAGCAGGAGTGGATCTCCCACCTGGGAGGATTTGTCTGTAATTTGTTTACTTAAGGAGAATCAAGCATAAACATAGGAGTATCTTAATTTATCCGGGGACGATAAAAATAAGATCCATAGGGAGTCACACAATACCACAAGGGATATTGACATAAGTTATTTTAGAATGAGTCCACATTTGACTACAAGATTTTCACAGGAGAATCCTTACATACTTCACTTGATTCTATAGCGTAGTTTCAGCCCAAGTTGAGGACTACCCCCAATTATGTCATTTCCTTTAATGTTAATATTGTTATATACGTGATGTCATTTATAACATAAATACTTTATTGGTCTTAATTTAATGGTTGTGGATGATTTTTTTTTGCATGCCTTTTAAGGTAAGGAATCTCATTTGCAACTCTCTCATAACACAGCAAAATATTATTCATGCCGTTAGGATATTTAAAAAGTACTTGCCTGTGAAATCTGAAGATCAGAAATCGCATAGATTTTAAAATAAATACACAAGAAACCAATAGTTGTGTAGTGTATGTTCTAGGCACACTATTCCAAATCTCACTTTATTTCATGGACCTACAGTATAAGTCCATGGGTATATCAGGCTGATGATAGTACTCATACGGTAGAGCTGGAATGCATCAGGCACAGTGAAAGGAATGCAAGGTCATCTGCGTGTACAGTACAAGTGTATTACAGCATGGAGGTAAAAGAGATCTACGTGCACTGTCTAAAAATAGACTATTACCACTTGTAAAATTTGTGGAACTGTAGACCAAGAATCAAATCGAAGTCAAACATTTACTATAATTCCACTAAAACTGCGTTTCTAGCTCCTACACTTTTCTAAAGGCTCTTAAATGAGATTTTCTTCTATATATACCAGTGCTTTTGCACAATGTTGAATTTTAGGCGTGCAAAAGAGACACCCTGCCTTTAGATCAATATTGTGTAAATGCACTGGAATATAAAAGAAAATACCATTAAATAACCTTTGGCAAAGTATAGTAGCTAGAACCTCAGTTTCCTTGGAGTTAATGATACTGGTAGATTTTGAATTTAATTATTGTATACCCTCTTCCAGAACTACTACTCTACAGAGTGTTTATAAATAAGCGGAACCCAACTTCCACCAGGAATATATAATGTTATAAACATAATTATGTTTATAGCAATACGTCAGCGCAAAGATAATCTATTACTCTTTCATTTGATACCATATTTGTTATAATTGATTATTGAGTTATCGAATTACAAACATTTTGAATGAGCAATGTCAAAATTGCTTTGCGCATAAGATGCAGATCTTTCCATCAACACGGTCAGTCACTGAGACCTCTCCTCTTGTTAAAGAATGATCTGAATCTCGTGCGCAAAGCAGTTTTGACATTGTTCATTTAAAAATGTTTGTAACTCGATAACTCAAGGCTTAATTATGACAAATATGGCATCAAATGAAAGAGTAATAAATTATCTCTGTGATGACGTATTGCAATAAACAAAATTATGTTATAAGATTATATATTCCTGGTGGAAGTTGGGTTCCGTTTTTTTTATAAACACTTTGTATATACCTTCCTACCCCTGTCCTGCATTGGCCTTTATTGTGATTGTATGATATATCAAATTTATTTACAAATTACAAATTGTACATGATCAATTCTTGATACATGACAAATTCTAATCCTATGCATATAAACACAACCAAAAAACTAACTACCCCCTTTTTCAACATACCATAACTTTTTAACAAAACAAGTTTGTGCAAAATAATTTGGCAAGAGTGTCCCTACACTCATTGACTAACTTTTGTGTAAATATGTGATTGATCCATCAGGTCATGCATGAGTGAGCATGCATTAAAGGTGAAAATGCCACTTTTCAAAAGTCACAGGAGTCATCTCTTATGCCAAAATAATGGTAAATAATGACATTTTTTTGCTTTATTTATAAAGTGTGCTCACTCAACCATTACATGGTTACAACCTCTTATGTTCGTACAACATGTAAAGATACATTTTGCTGAAAAATATCAGATTTCAATTTTTGCAATTAACTTAATGGATTTTACAATTTCAAAATTGAGAAAGGGTGGAAATTTTTCAATTGAGCTCGCCAAAACGTAAAATATGCTAAAAGTGCCAAAGGAGGTAAAGGGGATCAAACGATAGATGATTAACATAAATAGCGATTAATCATTAACCAGAAACAGAATTCGTCAAAATCCTGCATAAAAAATCCCCAAAAATGACCTTTGTGACTTTTGAAAAGTGACATTTCTGCCTTTAATATGTGCTCACTCATGCATGACTTGACGGATCAACCACATTTTCACACAGAATTTAGTCAATTAGTGCAGAAACACCCTTGTCAAATTATTTTACTCACAACCGTGCTTTTATAAAGTTGTAGTATTTTGAAAAAAGGGGTAGTTACTTTTTTGTTGTGTTTAGTATACATAGACCAATGGATGATTATTGAAAAAATACCACCGAACTGATTCACTTCTGGTTTGATTTGTATCTTTTGTTTATTATATCAATTAAAAAAACATTGTACATCCCAGGTGTCAAGGTTCTACATTTTTTTAAATCGAGTGCCAACAGTGAGCAAAACAATCAATACAGCTTTATAAACCACGTCTTGGCACAATTTACTGTGTTTGCATAGTTCTTCGCTTTTGCTGTTATAATAGATAACAGTATTTACTTAAATCTCATCTTTTCTTCAAAGACACAGGCTAACATTGTGAAGCTTCAAATAAAAAGAAATTGTCAAACGTTGCTATCTGAGCTACATAGTAGTGTTTGAATGGACAAATAAACACCCTAGAATACAAAAGTTTGGAAATTTATGCTGCCTCTGGCAAAATATGAATGAATAAACAAGTATTACTCGGGGCGAGTAAAAAAATAGCCTAGATCCACACACAGTAAGTAAATGGGAGGAAAAGGGCAGGTGAATACGGTCAACTTACGCTTTTCACTTTTTAAAGCACTAAATAATCATTTTGAAATACAATTTTTCCAGGGCTTCATTTTTAGACCTTATCAAAGGCACTTTTTTTTTTAAAATGTGGTCAATTTTAGCCTGTGCCTTTAACATTGCGGAAGCATTATTTAAAAACAAATATTAAACTTTGACATCTGATCTACATGATAGAGTTTGAATGAACAAATAAACACCTTGGAACACCTATACACAGATGAATATCAGCATATGACTAAATCTCCGGTAAAGAAAAAGTCTACCACACACCAAACTATGGGGAAAACTGGAATGATCTCTCATTCAATTTCACTTTTTAAAATTGAAATGCTATTTTTTCAGGGCTTCATTTTTATACCTTATCAGGAACACAAATAGCATGAACGATTATGTAGCTGAGATTTTTTTACACTTGAATCATTGTTAAATTTTGCCGAAAAAACCGAATCTTGGCACGTTTTACTTACGTGGAATGTGCGTTGGTGTGTGTAAAGTTGTGGGTGTATATCTTTTCTTTCTCTTTTCCGACTCGCGACCCAACACGAGAGTCGCAGCACGGCGAGTTTTCTATTCGCGTGTGAGTAGGTTGTTTTGGCAGACGAGCCTCTTTAGTCAATAATCCCGCTTCATTGACCTAACTCTTAGCTTTGCGGTTTGTAGGTCAACAATAAGAATTGAACAACAACATACCGGTGTTCAGTTACGAATGTACAATAAACGACAAGAACGTGTCAGGACATGTCTGTCTAAAAAAAAACACATACGAGTAGGAGTTGAAATAATTGTTAAAGGTAGTTTCTGGATTTGTTGTGACATTAAAATGTCAAGTCTGGGTGTTAAAACATTACACGTGCACATTTTTTTGAACAATTTATTCATTTATTCATTGATTTATTTATCTGTTCTGTTTTACATGCATGTACAATACATGTATTCATTTATTTATCAGTGTTTTATCTATTTATCTACTCAATCATATTCATTTGTTTAATATATGTTTTCACATTATGTACACATGATTATATATTTATTTTTATTTAGGGCCTATATATTTATATATGTTGACTTACCTATTCACTTATTCAATAATTTTTTTTTTATATATTGATATATTCATTTATTTATTCATTCATTTATGGACACACATAATTATTTGTAGAGTTATTCATTTTATCTATATAGTCTTACATACACTGTAGATACTGATTTACCTGTTCATATACTCGTTCAGTTATATATTTGTTGATGTATTGATATATTTATCTATTTATTCATTTATAAAATATTTGAATTTATATATGTACACATGATTATCTATTTATTCTATTTATGTATTTATTCATGTAGATGTTGATTTACCTATTCATGTATTTATTTGTTGATATATTGATATATATTTTGTTTATTTATTTATTTATTTGTTTATTTATCATTTATAAAGGATATTTCGGACCCTCGGTTTGACAACTTCTTTCTTATTGTTCTTCTCCTCCTCCTTCTCCTTCTCCATATCCCTTTTTCTTGTTGCTCTCCTTCTCCTCATCCTCCTTCTTCTCCTCCTCATGCTTTTTCTTCTTCCTTTTGTTGTTGTTGTTCTGCCGCTGCTGCTTCTTCTTCTTCTTCTTCTTCTTCTTCTTCTTCTTCTTCTTCTTCTTCTTCTTCTTCTTCTTTCTCTACCTTTTCTCCTTGTTCTTTTTTTTCGTCCTCCTCCCTTTTCTTCATAAGCTCTAAAGGTCAATAACATTAAATTAAAATAAATTTTACTTTTATCAATCAATCAAACGATCGATCGTCATCAGTACATGAAATGGGGTCCTACCTTATTCCCAATACTACTTATAGTTTCTCAAAGGATTATGAATCCTTCAGTTCATTTACAAGTCGAGCCTGTGTGGGTGCCTCGTTCAATGTCATATCTGTCAATAATTCATTAGCTAATTGTGTTCAACAGGCTGCTTTTGTTAACCCCGATCGAACAGCATATTGATTTCTCAGTAAAACTTACCATGCACGTCCACTAATAATGGATATTCCGTTTCAAGTTTCCGCTAATATGTTATATTATATAGTTTTCTGGGAAACTTTCTTTTCTTACTTCACTTCTTTTCTTACTGTAAAGATTGATGCCCTGAGATTGGTATTATGATGTCATCGGTGACCTTTCCTGTACTAAATTCTGGTCAATGACACTACCCGTATTTCGCGTTGTATTCTTTTACGTTATACTATGTATTACGCAATCGCGCTCATTGACGTAACATGATAGTACCAACAAGCGTAAAAACAATAGCAGCTGCATGCGGATCTAGTCTCGCTACTAGACCTTTTTTTGAATAAGATTTTCGAAGATGATTCGGAGCAATATCTGTTGCAAATACACACCGATACCCAGTGAAATTTTTAAAGTATATATCGGACTCGGTACCCTCCGCCCTTGTATCAACAAAAACTGTCTATAAGAACACATACAATTACAATGTATCAAAAGTAGACTATATGCAAGCCACATTACTCTTAGACCTTTATCGACCAGTCGAAATTTACACCCAGTTATTAACATTTTATAGCATTTTTTTTGCATATTACAAGTCATTACATGTTCCAGCAATTACTCATCAACCACAGACTGCCTTTACTATTTTGACACAGAGCCTCGACAAAAACGTATACGCCTTGGAATGACTTTTTTGTTTGTTTTAATTTACCATCAAATACAATTGTTACTTGGTCAACAAAATTCAAAGATACAAACTCAAAACAGCAGAATGATTCTAAATAGCTCCACATCTAACGCAAAATGTTTGTATTATCAAAATATTTTGGAATATCCGCATAATGAATAGAATCTGAGTTGTAGATTTCGATCATGAAAGTAACATATATGGAGTAAACTACCAAAGGTGAACGAACGTCCGAACCATGCACGCCCTCACAATATTTTATTCGACCAATGGGTTACGTAACTCCCTGTCGAGAGCGTATAGGTTTCACACAGGTAAACGAAGACCAATAGAAAGTGCATATAGGCCCTAATGTTATACACCCTGAGTAAATCCTACTTTAATTTTTAATAAAAGCTTTACAATATCAAACTGTGTCTTCAGCAATATTTTCAATATGTTTGCATTTCTAACATCATTGTAACAACTTTTAAAAGTCTTTTTGTTTACAATTCTATACAGGCATAATTTATAAATTTTACAATATTAAACAGTGTCTTCAGCAATGTTTTCAATTTTGTTTATATTTCTAACATAACAAGTCTTCTGCTTTACAATTCTATACAGGCGTATTATTTGAACAGTACAATACATAGTAAAATTTATACAACTTGGTTTACTATATGAACTAATCAGGTATTGTTTAAAAGTTTAAACAAGTCTTAAAATCTTAAACAATCTTTTGAACAATACATTGAAAATTGAACATTGCTGTTTCAAACTTTAAACAGTTGTTTAAACTTTTAAAACAATACCTGATCAGTTAGTACAGAAAGCAGCGTTGTATACAAATTTTAAACACCCTGTTTTACTTTGTATATACAGTTCAGATAATTATCAAAGTTCTGGGTTTTTTTTTATAGACTGTCCAAAATACTCTAAAACAATGTCATTGAACCGAGGCTCTACCAGCAGAAATATCGCGAACAGGCGACGTGACCGGGCGACAAATCGGTTTATAGTTTGTGCTGTGACTAAAAGTCCAACGTAGTTTTTTGATGAAAATTAATAACAAAAACAACACGACCTATAATTAACAAACGTCTTAAAACGTTTAATGATAATCTATATTTTCGACTTATACTGGTAGTCATTCCGGAAACGTGTCCAGACATGCATGAAGTATATCGATTGGTTCTCGCCAACTCACACAAAAATCACAATGAAAGCAATATTGACTTTTGATTGTTAATTATTACTTCTTGTTTCACGGTTGGGCCTACGCACTGCGGAGGAGCGGGTACGGGACAGTATCAGCAAGCAAACATGATAACGGACATTGTGCTTATATGATAGCCAAGAGGACAGATCATGTTGGGACTTGTCAAAATATCAAATTCTTGAAGACAGTGTCATATCATTTGGAATTAAAGAGATCTTCGGTTTCATTGAAAACTGTCCGGGGGGGGGGAGGGGGCAGTGTCATTACAAGGTGTACACCATGCGCGTGTAGGGACTTTCAAAATGGACCCTAAACAATTATAGTTGAAAGTCGATCTCAGAATACCCTAATCAAGTATTCAAGTTTGAAAAGAATACCGTAAACAAGTATTCAAGTTTGAAAACAATACCGTAAACAAGTATTCAAGTTTGAAAAGATACCCTTTTGATGTAAACCTTCTGTTAAAAGTATACCCTTTTTTCCCCGATTTTGGCGATTTTGATACCCTTTTCGATGTACGCGAGTACATCGTCCGACCGTGAAAAGCAACCCTTTTTACGCTTTTTTTCACACGCGCAAGGTGTACACGTTGTAATGGCACTGTTATGAAGCAACACTATGTGACCAAGTAAAGGGCCGTGATATGAGCTGAAGTACGTTCCCAGGTTATAACATTTTATGCACTCTGATTTTCTTTTCAAAACAGCCAATCGCAATTTGCTGGAAAAAAATGCTTTTTTGACCCCGCAACCTGCAATTTAATGAAACCGATACCAGTAGAAACCAATGAACTTTCCATATCGGAATGTTTAATTTGTTGATGAAATATCTACGTGATATCATTAATAAACAATAATTTGGTATTGCGGCGCTAAACTCACTTTGAAAATGCTTTCTCGACCCCACAACCTGCAATGAAATGAAACCGACACCAGCAGAAACCAATTAAATTGTAATGTCGTAATGTTTAATTTGTTGATAAAATATCTACGTGACGTTTAAAAAAAACAATATTTTTATATTGCGGCGCCAAATTCGCTTTGGTCAATCATCGTGGTATTTTTAACGCTACTTTGAACTTGAACTTGAACTAAATGCTATACTGATCCACGTGTGATATAATAATGATGATGATGATGATAATAATAATAATAATAATAGTAATAATAATAATAACAATAATAATATCTCCGATAGGTATTATGCGCTATATAAGAATGGACTATTATTGTTGTTATTATTATTTCCGATAGGTATTATGCGCTATATAAGAATGGACTATTATTGTTGTTGTTATTATTATTATTATTATTATTATTATTATTATTATTATTATTATTATTATTATTATTATTATTATTATTATTATTATTATTATTATTATTATTATTATTATTATTATTATTATTATTATTATTATTATTATTATTATTATTATTATTATTATTATTAGAAATTATGCTGTTGCTATCCAGGTATCCACTACTGAATATCATCTTGAAAATAAACGTCTTCCAACACTACCGATAGAGAAAGTGTGCATGCATCAATTAAGGTCATATGTTTCACTTTTTAATGCACTTAATTATCTTTTTGAAGTGCAGCTTTTTGTGGCTTAATTTCTACACTACACTCGACACATTGATAGTAACTTGGATTTCTCTTGAACGTATTGTTAAACAAGTGATTTAAACAAATACAAGTGTATCGGAAGAGACAATAAAAAACTTTAAATTTGGAATCAATTTATACAATTTCTGTCAATCTGCCGTTAGTTGGCTGTAAGCCATTTATGTCTTTATCAGCCAATCATAAAATCGTCCTAAGTCAACTATAACATCTGTACGCTCGGGCTAATTAAAGTATGTTGCAAATGGTATTAGCGAGTAATTTTGTTTTATTTAAGCTTCCTTGAAGGTCTCTCTTTATTTTTTTCACTAGACCAAAACTTTAGACATTGTTTATATATTGATCTTTGCAAACGATTACATAACCCGAAGTGTTAAAGACAGGTGTCATTTACTGTGCATGTAAATCATGAATTAATTGAATGGCGTATACACAGACTGTAAAAGAAACGATTTTAGTGTGTTATCACACAACTCAAACGGCTTAATTGCATTTAAGAATCCTCCACAATTGAGATTAAATAAAGTTGGAAAATTCTTAACTCTTGTAGGGTTCAGCCAAATTTGTTCAAACTTTCTTTACTTTCTTTCTCATATTTGTGGTATTGTGTGAATGCATACATATCTGGGTTCCATGTCCCCTTTAACAGGAAATAACAGAGAGATTGTCGAATTTCTCTTCAACCCAATCTTGGGGTATGAATAAAACCATATATATTTCATGATATAAGAAAAGGTTCAAAGAACTGTGCTTCTTGAATAGTTTAAAAGGTTTTATTTTCCATGTGAAAGACTTTAAGAAAATAAGTATACACTTCTCTTCATACAGATATACTTCTTTTATTTTTATTTTTTACTTTTTGAACATAAGTTCCGACCGAAATTGATGAGGATCATTAAATATTCAGTTTTATTATCTTCTCTCTGAAATGCTATAACAATAATGATCCAGCTGGAATTTAAAGAGCACATTTCAGACAAAAACAAACGAAAACGTCCAAAAACAAGATGAGTAATAGTGCAAGAATGCAGTATGACTAATAATATACTTGAGTACACAAATTCCTGAACACGTGTCCGAATTTATGACGTCATGACTAAAATTATGTACGTGACGCGTTTCACGTTTAGTGCAATTTGCTGTTTTGTCATTTGTCATTTTTGTTGTTTGTTTTTGGTTTGTGGGTTTGCTTGTGTTCTCTCTGATTGTGTGTTTGTATATGGGTGTAAAGATACTGTTTCACATTGCGGAAACCTCATTTAAAAAACAAATGTCCGATTTTGATATCTGATCTCCATGATGTACATGATATTGTGATAGTGTTTGATTGGACAAGTAAACACACTATCGTTGAACAGTCATGTTGTTACATGAAAACATATGCAGATAAAATTTGTGAATGACTTAATGTCCTGGGGATGAAAATTGTATAAACAACATGCAGTGAACAGTCTGTAACGGGGGACTAAAAAGGTCGTTCGTGTATTTTCACTTTTTAAATCTGTTTATGAACTGCAATATGTTCAAGGCTTTACTTACGTACGTATACCTTATCAGAGAAAATAGAAGCATGGAAGATATTTATGTAGCTCAGATTTTTTTTTTCAGTGGAAACATTGTTGAACGTAAGAAAAAGCTATACATTTAAATTTTCTTTTCGGGAAATCGGTGTAACTATGCAATGTTTATTTTTAACAACAAATTCCATTCATCACTGCACACCTTAACCTGTTTACCAGTGTAGTTATTTTCATAAATCTTGATATAATTCCTAAAGACATAATTTAACAATGATGACAATTAGCAAAATCTGACCTACATAATTTTGCATGTTATATACTCTGATGAGGTCTAAACAATGAAGTCCTGAAAATCATGTACTTAGTACTAATAATTAATAACTAGTAACTTATGTAGCTAGTGATTTCGAAAAGTGAGAATCTGCGAGTATCCAGTTTTTTTCATGTTCGTTTCTCCCATTGACTGATGTGTTACAATTAAGAGTACACCGGATGCGTAAGTCACGTGTGATGTTTATCCATACATATCTTACCAGTGGCAGCATAACTTTCCAAAGTTTTGTATTTTAGGATCTTTATTCGTCCATTCAAGCACTATTGTGTATAGTTCTGATATCATAAGTTGACCCTTTTTAATTGATGTTAAATATTGTCTTTGATTTTGTGGATGTCTAGCTCAATATAATTATTCACGGCATAGAATAATCAATAAAGATGTCTATGTATCAATTCAATATATGAATGTCTCCGCAAAAATTATGTGTAAGCTAAAGTAAATTCAAAAGTATTATGCAGAGATAATTAATCAATATTTGGTCTGATGGCATGGTGGAATGCTTTTCAAATATCACACGCAATATATAGCTTATGACGAAAGTACTGACTATACAGGGCTGTTTCGAAATCAGCAAAATAAGCTGTTTGGGAAAAACTGCACATTTTACTGTTTAATTCTATTGTTGTTTTTCTTCGACTTGGACGCCTGTGTGTGTGGGACGAACACATGTATACATAGACGTAAGGTCATTAAGCTGTTTAAATATTAATTTGTGGCTTTTATATATTTATAGTAGGGCCTAATTTTCATGTTTGGAGATATAATATTTGTTTTGGATTTGAATGGAAAATGTACTGTCATATGGGCTTGGCATATGTGACAATTCCCTGTTGTTTATAAGCCATTTAAAAAACAATGTTTCATATCTAGAAAATGATTGTGTGCGATGTTGTAAGTAAATAAACAGCGTGTTTTCATGATCTAATGACTTTAGAATTAAAGAGTACCTTTCAAGAGTGAAATAATTCATTTTCTATGAATTTCTGGACACTTTTTTTTTGACTCTTTAAAAGGAAATGAAAAGATTGGAAATAATCCTCTATTTATGACACAAGTACATGTAATACTGTTTAAAATTTCTACTATGAATGTTTCATACATTTTCTCTAGTTGTACAATTATCAGAAAATGCTGTTACAGTAATTTTATTGTTTACCTTTCTACCATCTTCCATCCGGGCCTGAGATTAATTCAATACTATAGCAAATTAACGTTTGCTTCTCCTCAAGTAAACAAATTCAAGACAAATCCTTCCAGCCTATACAACAGCCAGTGCATATATTAGTATATTATTTATTTAACTTATTTGGTTCTTGAGGCATTTTTATTACTCCCAATCTTGTCATTGCCCTTTAAAGGCATTGTATAACAATGTTTCCAGTTTAAAAAATCTGAGCTACATGATTCCCCATGCTATACTAGTGTCTTTAATACAGTCTAAAATTGAAGCCCTGGAAAAATTGCAGGCTGAAAACAATCATTAAGTGCTTTAAAATAGTGAAATCATTGAGAGACCATTCCAGCTTTTCTCCATAGACTGCTGTGTTGCAGAATTTCCTATCGCCCGATATAAATTAATGTGCCAATTTGTATCGACATATTGTATTATGACGCATAACGTCCAAAACTTATGTTTCTAGGGTGTTATTGTGTCCATCAAAACACTGTCAGATATGTCAGATAGCAAAGTTTGACAATTTTTAAACGGGTCTTCCACAGTGTTATATAGTGTCTTTAAGGAGTGAAGTTAGTCTTCATGAAGTGACTTCAGACCTTATTCTGGATCCAGCGAAATCACAGAAATTCACTCTCAGTACAGAGTGAAATGTATTTCACAAATTTACGCAAAAATGTACAGGTACTCCAAATTTACTCCACTGAGAGTAAACTTTTCACCCTTTTGTGTTTGATGTTTTTACGCGGATCGTGTTCTAACATGTTTGATGGACAACGCCCTCAATTTATCTTGGACAAGAAATGAAATAACGACAGACCAAACAAACAACTCGTTCTGTCAGCCGTCCAACCCCGAGCCTTACGCACGACACGCTTTAAAAACATATTCATGTATGTTTACCTTCTTTAATAATTAACCCGAGAAAACAAGATCCAGACGGGAGATTTGAATTTATAGAGATCTTATCGTCCTCGGGAATGAAATAACATAATAAATATAATAAGGTTGTTATGGCTGGAAAGGTGAAATCCTTTACACACAAAATATGTTCTCGTGACCATAATTACCTTTTACAATGACGTCACAGATCAAACAATGCCCTACAACCAACGTGGTTTGTTGATTAATACAAAAACATGTCATAAAAATAATGCGCCAAACCTGGTCGGATATTATTTTTTTCGTTGTATAATTTAAAGTGCAAAGTGGTATTTAGTTAAGTTTTTGTCATTACCAAATTGGTCATATTTTTATTCACTCAGTACTGTTATGTACATGGTTGTTTCTCCTCAAATAAACAAATTCAAGACTAACACTTCCAGCCCGGCAATACCCTCTCATTAACTCCTTGGTTGTCGGTTGTTTAAAGCACAAATTTAGTTTTGGCGATTCTTTTTTATTGGAAAGCTTTATGCCCAACGGTCTTAGCATACTAATAACAGATTCTGTATGTCTTTATTTTTTTTTTAATTAATGAAAAATCTCAGGGGGGACCCCCAAGATGTTCGACTTTATTTTACATAACAGCATCTAAAGGGTTAATAAGGTATTAAGGCTATCTGAATTATACCTCAAGGAGAAAGATTAGTGTCTGATCTTTCTGATGAGGTATAATTGAGATAACCGTAACACCTAATTAATCCTTTGGATGCAAAAATGTAAAATAAAGTCGAAAAGTCCCCCCCCCCGAGATTTTTCATTAATTAATTTAAAAAAAAACTAAAGACATTCAGAACCTGTTATTGGTATGCTAAGACCTTTCACTCTTAGAAAAAAGGGTGCTGATTAGACCCTCTCCTTGTCCCGTATTTGGAACCTTTTAAGGTTCTTCAAAGAAGCAGAAAAGGGTTCTAAATGGTTCTTTAGAACCATTTTTGGTTCTACAAGGAACCATTTGGGATTCTTTATACACCCTTTGGGTTTCTTGATGGTATAAAGAACCCCATACAAAATCAGTAGGGTTCTTTATACTATCGAGAACCATACGGTTGTAAAAAGAACGGTAAAGGGTTTCGAACCAAAGGAGGTTCTAAAGAACCATTTAGAACCCTTTTCTGCTTCTTTGAAGAACCTTAAAAGGTTACAAATACGGACAAGGAGAGTTCTAATCACCTTTTTTTTCTAAGAGTGTTGGGCATAAAGCTTTCAAATAATAGAAAAATCGCCAAAATAAAACTTGCGATTTAAACTGTTTTGATTCTTGAGGCATGTTTACTGCACTTTTCAGATAGATCTATATATCACACTCTATGAAACGCTTCTATTTTTTGAAAACTTGATGAAAAGTGAAACGATTGCCCACCCCCCCCCCCCACACCCCCAAACCCACACACACACACCGTTTTGCCATAGAAGATGTATAATCTGCTACATGTTCTCCAATTATTTAAAAATCAAAATTTGTTGCTTAACATTTTTCAGTAAGCTTGAAGTTTTGTCCGATGTATGGGGTAACAATATCGTTGATTAATTTGTGAAACATTGATGAAAAAGTTGTATTCTCGACAGAAACTTCATTTGGGATTTCAACAGAATTTTCCATGATTTATAAAGGTAAAGTAAAGGTAATTATCATTGGGTTTGGGTGTTTGGGTAAGCAGATTAATTACATCGTAACCACACTTGTTGATTTCGTGCTGAGAGGGGACCAGACGATATTTTGGTGTCTCGCTCGCTTCCCTGGCTGGCTGCCTCGGCCGACCGACTCGCTGGCCGTCTGACTGACTGGCTGGCTGGTTGTCTGACTGACTGGATTACTCGCCGGTTCGCTGGCTCGTGGGTACGCCGACTGGCTGGCCTAGCTGGCTCGCCTGTTTGCATGCCTGCCCTCTTTGCCTATCTCATGCAGTACAGGTTATTTCAAGCATTATTTTTTTCTGAACTGCTTTGAGTTTTATCATCACCTTTTGTAAATTTGACAAGTTTATTCCCAAACATTTTAAAAATTTTGCAATTAAAAGATTATTCCACTTTGATAATGAAAATATTTGGGATAAATCTAAAAAAATCAGACGAAAAATCAGTGATCGTAACGAAAAAATCAGACAAATGAGAATAAGATCATGATTTTTGAAAATCAAAATGCAAAGTGCATTCATTCAACATTCTGACGTGAACTGTTTGCAACATTCCGTTAGTTTACCACTTGACGGGGAAAATTATTTTTAAAAAATTCTTATAGTCTATTGGTCAGACATAAAATTTCATCAGAGGAAATTAACATTTTGAAATATTTTGTGAACAGAAGAAGTGGAGGGTTTATAGTATCTATGGTTGCTCCGATGGAAATTAGTGTTTAGTGTTTTTTAATCAGTAATAATGGGAATAATTATCATCCAAATCAATCACTTTTTATACATGTATTTACTCCTGTTTTCCTAAACGTTCATTGACGTATTATTATGCTTCGTAGATAGACCTAATACTTTTGTTTAAAACAATTT
>JZLH01S0098062.1:9152-20135 GCA_001188425.1 Eucidaris tribuloides | reverse complement strand
GCCCCTGCCCCACCTACCCTTTCATGAACGTATGCGTGTATCGTTTCTGATATTGTTTTTGGGTTTTTTCATGCCCTGTTCATGTAGAAACATGACATGATGTATATAATATCAACTCTTCCATGGATATGTGTTACCGGTATTTTAACATACGGTTGAAGATCAGTTTACTAATACGTGAGAAAAAGATGGCGCGTAAAGGTATACTTGAGACACTTCAACCAGATCACAACTGCACGGTGTATTTCTAACCGAAAAACATTGTTATTAATCCAATTTGCCAATGTTTTATGGCTGAAAAATCTGCAAATCTCATTGTTCTGGGATTTTATTGAAGTAGGGCCGAATAAAGTTTGGACAAGTTGTTAAAGGTATTGGCTAACATTTACCACAGTTAAAAAAATCTGAGCCGCATGATTCCCCATGCTACCAGGGTCTTTGAGGAGGTCTAAAAATGAAGCCCTGAAAAAATTGTATTTCAAAATGATTATTTAGTGCTTTAAAAAAGTGAAAATCGTAAGTTGACCAGATTCACTTGCCCATTTCCTCCCATAGACTTACTGTGTGTACACCTAGGTTAATCAAACTCGCCCCGAGTTTTATTGTTTATTCATGTATAACTTGCCATTGGCAGTGTAACTTTCCAAACTTTTGTATTCTAGGTTGTTTATTTGTCCATTTGAACACTACTATGTAGCTCAGATATCAAAGTTTGACAGTTTTTTAAATTGAAGCTCCACAATGTTAGCCTATCACTTTAACCTGGCCGTGTGTCCACACTGTGATATATAAAACAGGAAAACAAAACAAAAGAAATGCTGTGTTTGTTTGTTTTTTGACGATCATTTTGCTTCATTCTTTTGCTTTCTGTAATTGAGGTCCCAATTATCATTAAGCTTTGTGCTCCTATATGCTCTTATGTTCTCTGCATTTCTGCATAATTTTCATTCTGCAATTATTTGAAATGTTGCCTTCCACTAATGAAACACCTTTCTAGTTGTATTTTGTAAAACATTTACTATGTTGTATTTGAGAAATGTAAAATAAAGCGATCAAAGAAATCAACTAGGTTGTGGTCACTTGGTAAATTTATACATTTTGCAGTTGGGTTAGTCCATGGGGTTGGGTGAAAAATACAGCGATGTCCATGTAATGTAGGTATGAGCTTGTCTATTACATAGTCATTGAAGACCAACTCATCTATAGATAATTTTTGATGGAGTGAACATATGACTGTGTCCTACTATAATCATACCTGCTTCGCTTGGTAATTTGTGCTGAATTTACTTTGTTTCTCAGTTATTTTTTTTACATTCATTACATGGCCATCACATTTAAATAACATCAACACAAACTTCAATGTCTATAATCTTAATAATACCATGATGCTCAAGGACTTATCACGTAGTTAGCTACACGTTTTAGGCTAATATCATTATTGATAAATGTTACTTGGCTGAAACTGAATCACAGTTTCTCAGTTCTGTACGTCACAAAAGTTGACACAACCCCATGGACTGCCCCAGTTAGATATAGGCATACATGTAATGATTTTTAAGAAAAGTTTCGAATATTTAGAAAAGATAATCCCTATTATTACATAGTTGACTGAATCACCGTTCTTCTGCATCATTGTATGATTATCGAGCTGTAGGTCCATACTATAATTCACGCAGGCCTACCTGTACATTGTTGTAAACTCTTTCTTTTTTAGTCCCACGTTCAAAGAATCACATGCAATTTCTTGCTGTTCAAACACATACCTTCTCATATTTTGATCGCGACTGACAGTTGACCACAAAATGACGCATCGGGAAAAACTAAATCAGCAACGCTAAAATTCAACTGAAGTTTACCAGTTGTTCCAAATTTTTTTTCCAGAAGTCATACAACTTGTATTGTTGTCTAGACTAGGATCATTTTTGTATTATTTTACTCCTCAATTTGGTCATTGTTGTTTCATGTGTGGTCACTGGTGCCCACCCAAGTTGAGGTAAGATTGACAGGCACGGGCTCCCATCGAATTCCCCTAGCTGTTAGACATTGTTAGACACGTTGTCCCTTCGATACAAAGAATTAGTATCATTCATACGCCACCACTTGATTCCTACAATTCTATTTGCTTAATGATTACAGCGAATGACAGATATATTATGTGGAATCAGAATATGAACAATTGGTTATTGACTCCTAAAACCACGTCTTTTGTAGTCATTTAGATTGAGGTATACACACGCAGATAAAAAGATCCCATTTTCCCCTTTTTGAAGTTTGTGTCCATGAATTGCACACCCAGAATTGCAAAACATTTAAAGGTAAGGTATCTCTTTTTGCCGTCCTTCAGAAGCCTAACAAAACATCATACCCTTAGGCTACAAATACAGAACGTGTGAAATTTGAAGATCAGTCATTATCTAGCACAACAAAAAAGTAACTACCCCCTTTTTCAACTTACTATAACTTTTTAAAGAAATGGTTTTGATGAAAATAATTTGGCAAGGGTGTTCGTACACTAATTGACTAACATCTGTGTGAAAATGTGATCAATCCGTCGGGTCATGCTTGAGTAAGCACACATTAAAGGCAAAAATGTCACTTTTCAAAAGTCACAAGGGTAATTTTGGTTGATTTGTGATACAGGATTTTGACAAATTCTGTTTCTGGTGAATTGAGCACTATTTATGTTAATCATTTATTGTGTGACCCCCTTACACCTCCCCTGGCCCTTTACGCATATTTCACGCTTCAGTGAGCTCAATTTAAAAATTTCTACCCTTCCTCAATTTTGAAATTGTACAATCCATTAAGTTAATTGAAAAAAAATTGAATTCGATATTTTTCAGCAAAATGTATCTTTAATGTTATACGAACATAAGAGTTCGTAACCAAGTCATGGTTGAGTGAGCACACTTTATAAATAAAGCAAAAAAATGTCATTATTTACCATTATTTTGGCATGTGAGGTGACCCTTGTGACTTTTGAAAAGTGGCATTTTTGCCTTTGATGCATGCTCATTCATGCATGGCTTGGCGGATCATTTACATTTTCACACAGAAGTTAGTCAGTATGTGTGGAAATTATCCTGCCAAATGATTTTGCTAAAACTCATTTCGTTAAAAAGTTATGAGAGTTTGAAAAGGGGGGTAATTACTTTTTTTGTTGTGTGTAGAATTTGACGAATGCACAAAAACTAAATGCCGATTAGTGTATGACTGTGTTCCATGCTGAACCGAGTCACTTCGATAGGACATTTGCAGTACCATTGGCCTGTCAATACTTCTGTGCATGAGACTAATTTGTTGTGTTCATGAATGTATTTGGTCCACATGTAATTTGTAAATTAATTTCACATATTATACATGATGAACGCCCATACAAGACAAGGGTTTCAAAGTTGACTAGGAATTTGAGTTAGGAGAAACTATGGTTCAAATCAAAATCTTACGATTACAATTCCAACAAAACTTAGTTTCTGGCTCCTGTATTTTGCTGAAGGTTATTTATATGGGGATGTGCAAAAGAGATGCCCTGCCTTTAGTTGGAATTGAAATTCGCATGAAAAAAAATACATCATCACACTTTCAGATTACCTTTGCAACACACTTTGTTGGCCTTTCTATCTGTGAAGATATCTTTGTTACGTCCAAAATTAGTCTCATTTGTTGGGTAGAACACCTATGAATCGTCAAAGTTTTGAGTCTCAAGATTTGTCAGGGGTGTATCCAGGATTTTTTTTTTCTAGGTTGGTCGTAATCATAATTTTTGGGGGATCCTTTTACAATGGAATAACAGCAAGATGTGATTAAAATGTACCTGATCAATTGTGAAAAGGCCCTTAAAAAGGGATGTCTTTAGAAAAATGTGGACCATTTGATCTTTTAGGGGCGGGGGGGGGGACCTGCGACCTTCCCGATGCCCCTTGCACACATTTGTTTGTGCAGGTGAATATGTTACTGAGTTCAGCAGCGCTGTTTCTACTCTGTGTCATGATTCGTTTCTTTCCTTTGTCATTTTCCCCCTTTTTACCTTTTGCAAAACAAAAGCTCCTTTTATGCTAGCCTACCTGCATGTGTCCAGAGAAAGAAACCACCGCGTCCTTCAATGTCTGCCTTGTTTTACTGACCTCGCCGCGACCGCCGCATATTTTCGTGACATCAGGTGAGTTTTTGACGTTTGTTTCGTTTCAAGTGATTTATGGGCTAGTCTGGCTTCCAGACGTTTAGATAAACCCATCTCATTATTTGATAAGGAAATCTTCACTCAACTGCATTGACTAAGACTAGTGTCTTGAGTTACTTTCTCGTCGACTAAGGCAGAGTCAGTGTAGTCTGGAGATATGAAAAGTTGGAGAGTGAGTTTACTCCGGAGGTAGAAAAAGTCGCGGGGTATGGAATCGAGACTAGTGATTTATGGGGACAGGCCTGATAACAGACGAAATTAGTCTCACATGTGACAGGTACAGGTATTTGTCATCGGCGGTACATCACAGCTTGGCGTAATCATGGGGTCCGTTTCTAGACTTACAAGTGGCATATCAACGCTTGTTCGGTAAAGGGGATGGCACCGATTATAGCTGCCCTTGTTAGTGGGGAGTGGTGCTAATGTTCACTAAGCCTGCTAAGAAAATGTTGTTAAGTTCCCGGCAGTTTATTGGCTGGTCGGTTGTTATTAATCATGAACTGATTTTCAAATAACATACGAACCAAACGTTCAGTGATAGATGGAAGAATAATTCGGTCCTTATGGATGGCTGTTCAAGAAAGGGAATGTCCATCCAAAGGTTTACTGGATTAGAATGGGTTCATTGGATTAAAGTTTCATGTGAATCCTGAGTCGTTCATTGGAACTACAGGTTCATTGCACCAAAATTTCACAGGTCTAAAGATTCATCAGAATAGTGGTTCATTGGACAAAAGGTTCATAGGAATAGAGGTTAATTGGACCAAAGGTTCATTGGAATAGAGGTTCATTGGACCAAAAGTTCATTGGAATAGAGGTTCATTGGACCAAAGGTTCATTGGAATAAAGGTTCATTGGACAAAAGGTTCATAGGAATAGAGGTTAATTGGACCAAAGGTTCATTGGAATAGAGGTTCATTGGACCAAAAGTTCATTGGAATAGAGGTTCATTGGACCAAAGGTTCATTGGAATAGAGGTTCATTGGACCAAACTTCATTGGAATAGAGGTTCATTGGACCAAAGGTTCATAGGAATAGAGGTTCATTGGATCAAAGGCTCATTGGAATAGAGGTTCATCGGACCAAAGGTTCATTGGAATAGAGGTTCATTGGATCAAAGGCTCATTGGTATAGAGGTTCATTGGATCAAAGGTTCATTGGAATAGAGGTTCATTGGGCCAAAGGTTCATTGGAATAGAGGTTCATTGGACCAAAGGTCCATTGGAATAGTGGGTCATTGGACCAACACTGACCAAAGGTCCATTGGAATAGAGGTTCATTGGACCAAAGGTTCATTGGAATAGAGGTTCATTGGATCAAAGGCTCGTTGGAATAGAGGTTCATTGGACCAAAGGTTCATTTGGAATAGAGGTTCATTGGACCTAGAGGTTCATTGGATCAAAGGCTCATTGGAACAGAGGTTCATCGGACCAAAGGTTCATTGGAATAGAGGTTCATTGGATCAAAGGCTCATTGGTATAGAAGTTCATTGGAATAGAGGTTCATTGGATCAAAGGTTCATTGGAATAGAGGTTCATTGGGCCAAAGGTTCATTAGAATAGAGGTGCATTGGACCAAAGGTCTATTTGAATAGAGGTTCATTGGACCAAAGGTTCATTGGAATAGAGGTTCATTGGACCAAAGGTTCATTGGAATAGAGGTTCATTGGATCAAAGGCTCATTGGACCAAAGGTTCATTGGAATAGAGGTTCATTGGATCAAAGGCTCATTGGTATAGAGGTTCATTGGGCCAAAGGTTCATTAGAATAGAGGTTCATTGGACCAAAGAAGTTCATTGGAATAGAGGTTCATTGGATCAAAGGTTCATTGGAATAGAGGTTCATTGGGCCAAAGGTTCATTAGAATAGAGGTTCATTGGACCAAAGGTCTATTTGAATAGAGGTTCATTGGACCAAAGGTTCATTGGAATAGAGGTTCATTGGACCAAAGGTTCATTGGATAGAGGCTCATTGGACCAAAGGTTCATTGGAATAGAGGTTCATTGGACCAAAGGTTCATTGGAATAGAGGTTCATTGGACCAAAGGTTCATTGGACCAAAGGTTCATTGGACCAAAGGTTCATTGGACCAAAGGTTCATTGGAATTGAGGTTCATTGGGCCAAAGGTTCATTAGAATAGAGGTTCATTGGACCAAAGGTCTATTGGAATAGAGGTTCATTGGACCAAAGGTTCATTGGACCAAAAGTTCATTGGAATAGAGGTTCATTGGACCAAAGGTTCATTGGATCAAAGGTTCATTGGAATAGAGGTTCATTGGATCAAAGGCTCATTGGAATAGGAGTTCATTGGAATAGAGGTTCATTGGACCGAAGGTTCATTGGAATAGAGGTTCATTGGATCAAGGTTACATTTAACCAAACCTTTCCTTAAGTTTGAACAAATAGTTCATTGAACCAACAATTCATAGGATCAAAGGTTCATTGGACCAAAGTTTCATTGGACCAAACTTTCATTGGACCAAAGATTCATTGGACTAAAAATAGGACCAAATGTTCACTTGACGGAAGATCCAATCGTATAGGTTAAGTTTAATCTACTATGTATTTTATCTTGATTAACCACCTTGGACACATTGAATTTGTTGTCTTTTAAAGAAACATTTTTTTTCTTATAATATTTGCTCTTAAATCTTCTGTTAACTTCATTCATAAACAATATTCAACACAAGAGAGTACTATTGGCAAAGCATTTTTTTCGCAAATCTCGAAATTAAACAAATGAAGACAACTGCTTATTATGCACTGGTGGTGGGCCAATGTGCAGTGTGAGGGTCTCATTACTTTGGTCCATATCCTGGCCATAAACTTAAAGGCATCATACAACAATGTATCCAGTTAAAAACATCTGAGCGATACGACTCGCCATGCTACCAGTATATTTCATAAGGTCTAAAAATTGAACCCCTGAAAGATTGCAGTTCAAAACGATCATATGCTTTTAGAAAGTGGAAACCATTGAGCGACCATTCCAGATTTCCGCCATAGACTGCTGTGTTGCAAAAATTCCATCCGCTGACGATAATTTCATGTGCCGAGTTTTTATCTGTACATATTTTACAAGTGACAGCATAACTTCTGAAATGGTGTGTTCTAGGGTGTTTACTTATCTATTCAAACACTGTCAGATATGTCAGATATCATAGTTTGACAGTTTTTTTAAAATGGTGCTTCCACAATGTTATATAGTGTCTTTTAATTTCAGTATATGTGAGGGCGGTTGTATGAGACCACGACTGTCGTCTGTTTTCAACCCTTTGATCCATGGAGGTAGTACGAAGACCCCTTTCCGCTCTCCCTCCTGCGGAAGCGGTCTCCTGGCAGTCCTTCTGGTCTCCTCTCGTTACTCACTCCATCACACTGGATCGGGTTTAGTGTTTCAATATGTGAGACATGATACCAGTTTACAGTGGGAACATAATGTTTCATAGGTCATCAATCATCAGAACTGTCATCTGAGAATGAACTAGTGCGGCTTAACGCCTGATTACGGTGCCATATCATGAACATCATAAAAGTCGAGAAGTGCTGGGTTCATTTTAAACTTCCGCGCTTTTCTCCGTCAGAAGCTGTAACTATCTAGTCCGACAACTATTGCCATATGATTTGGTAGTCTGATTTCCAGAAGTTTAAATCAACCCATCGTCTATGATAAAAAACGATTGTCATGTGAAATGAAAATGGATATATCCAAGAAAAAGACACTGGCAGTAAATAAGCGGAATTCAATACCTCATGTCACCATCAATATAGAAAAAAATCATTGAGTCCAAAGCAGGGTTTATTTAGGACAATTGATTACAGAAAATGCTAAATGAGATTGAAAGAAAATAGGAACAAGCAAGAACTGCTTTTGAGAATATGGCTAACATTGTGACTTCGAAAAATATCAATTTCAAACTGAAAAATAGATAGTGTGTTATTCATAGTCGATGACCCCGTATGGTTGGGAAACATGGAAGCTCCCAAATCTAACCAAGTTTGAGGCATTTAAGGTGGAGAAGATTGTGTAAGGATACCATGGACAGAACGCGAAACAACAGATGATGAAGACAAATACTGGTGAGATACTGTCATAACACGTAATAAAAAAAAATAGACTTATGAGGTTGTCAGTCCTCGATCGGTCCAAAATTTCCAAAATCTTACGGTCCCGCAAAAAAATTCAAGCCCAAATTGTGTCCTACGGCTAACGCTTTTACCGCGAAAGGGGGTGTTTTCAGCATATAAATTGGTGTTTTCCGTAAAAGGGGGTGTTTGGGAGGTGTTTAACACTCCTTTTGTAAAAGGAAGGAGCTTGAACACCAACCCCCCCCCCCCCGCGTACTTCTATGCTAATGAAACATTAATGAAAAGTGAAATTCTGCCCCGAGAGTTCTGCTTGTCATAGCTGACCATGCCAGAAAAAGCCGTCGCCAAAGAAAAGGCGTCGGGCAGGCGACATACAGTGGTGCCATGCACGACGCAGTAAAACTCTCCGCCCAGTAGTCTAGTCAGCTGGTCTGCAAGTTTATAGACTGCTTTTTGTGCACCTCAATCCCAACTCACTACGAAGTCCAAGTTTGTATACATACTATACTGCTCTGGGATTAAAGGGCAGTGACATGATCGGGAGAAACAAAAAAAATGCTTCTTTAACCAAACTGGTTGAGAGACATATCAATGGATACTCCAGCTGGAGTGTATCTCCTAGCTGGAAGGATTTATCTTGAATTTGTGTCTCAAGCCAAACCAATCATGGACATAATAGCAATTTTTGTTTCTCTCGAGCCTCGATTGAATTAGATGCCATAGAGAGTTACCCAACAGATACGCATACAGATGGAAGTTATTTAGAACGACGCCAACTTTTGACTACCAAATTTTCACAGTAGAATCCTTGCACAGTTTACTTGATTTTAGAATAGTTTCACCCCAAGTTGAGGACTATCCCCAATCATGTCATTTACCTTTAAGACTTCAAAAAGTTTAAAACTTATACAGGGGTGTATACAGGATTGTTTTATTTGGGGGGGGGGCCGTGATCATAATTTTATGGACCTTTTTTCACAAAGAATTATCCCGGATTTTTTCCGGGTGAGTCGTGATCATCATATTTTTACTTACTTACTTACTTACTTACTTACTTACTTACTTACTTACTTACTTATTTACTTACTTACTTGGGTTTACTTGGGTGTAGAGACGTAGAGCTTGCTGCTTATGTGCCCCTCGCCCGGCCCCTCGTCACTGGTGTTGGTGTCTGGTATGGATTATACTTCAATGGCTGGTCTTTCCAGTGCCCTTTTTTCATTTCATTTTATTTATTCATCATGAATCAAACATATTATAATAAAAACATACACAAAAATACATCGAGTATAAAACAGATAACCAAACATATAAAATGCACAAAGAAAATTACATTACGTACACAAAATTGATATTCACAATGATTGGGGATCTACACAAAGGACAGGTCTTGCATTATATAGACGCCCATTTGTTGTTATTTGGACCATATCACAATGAAATAACAGCTAGATATATCTCATCAATGATTTTGCATCAATGCCCGTGGAAAAAATGTTTTTGAAAAAATGTGAACCTTTTAAATTTCTAGGGGAGGGCGTACGACTCTCCCCCCCCCCTTGCATACATCCATGTTACTAGTCAACTTGTGCTTGTATTTCAGAATGGACGAGATGACATTTACCAGCCTTTCAGCCGAGGAATATAATTGATGATATCATCCAAGTAGTTCTCGCCTCTTATTGCAGTTCTTTGTTGACTTTCTAAGCAATCACGAACATCAGTCATACTCTGTCAGGTAACTGCTGTTTCTCCTTTTACGGCCAGTAATTCAGGCCATTAATCACACTCGCAATATATTTGACTTCATATACACTTCGAATACAATTCATCACAAAGGTAAACTTGTTCAACTCCTATAAGTCCTAAGCTGAATTCTTAACGATTCCTCAACGCCATGAATCATTTTTTAGGGTTCATATAAACACCTCGATCTCGCTATTTCTTCCTCGAAATAATAAACTGCTCTTTCGAGGGCAATGCGTTGCCTGTATATGGGAACGTAAAGTTTCAAACGAGTAGAAATGAATTGAACCAGAACAGGCGAAAAGTCACGCTGCTGTCAAAAATAGAAGAAATCAATCATTGAAGGTAACCCGGAGAATTGGCTGATGATGGGAAATCGTCCATCATAATTCCCCATTTCCATGGTTTCCAGTTGAAAGCATAAACATTCACGATAACAATTACCATGTAATTTGGAACAATGTTCACCTCAAATGTACCAAATGTTTCGTCGGTTGTCCAGCAGAAGGGTCCTATAGCATTATGTTCCCGGAAGAAGGGCCGTAACACAAAATTGTATCTAACTTAAAAGCCATTTTGCCTTTTTCACATGAAATCAAAGTAGTGTGATATTTTTAGATCCTTCTGTCAGTCTGTTAAGTGCAATAAGGTTAGAGAAAATTTACTGTTAAGGCCCTTCTGCCGGGAACATATGTCATGGCCCTTCTGCCGAACAACCAACGATTTGTGTGATTGACAAATAACACATGTACATTTCCCTCATGGCCTCATGGTGTTGCAATATCAGTCAACAATGACCTTCATATCTATTTCCGTTGTTTCAGCAGGATGATTAATGTAAGTTTATAGGCATGTATATTAAAGATTGTGTCAGGGATGTGCAAGTCCATTACTTCCCTTCATTATCAATACCAAACGGTAGTTTAGTACTTACAAATGGTGTGTTGAAAGTCTAAGATCCATACGTCG
>JZLH01S0098051.1:94859-108153 GCA_001188425.1 Eucidaris tribuloides | reverse complement strand
CTAAAATTGCTAGCACAATTAAAATGACCTCAATGTGATTTTGAGCCTTCCGCTTGCAGGTTGTGGAATTTTGATTTACAACGGTATCTCAGGGCTACTTTACATGTGCCTATTTTTGACAGCAAATAGGTATGCTGTGAGAAACTATCTCGGAGTGAAGTCTATAATGGAGAATGTGTCGTATTGCCATAAAATCGTTTCCAATGGATAAATATACCCTGACCACTTTTAACCAACTCTGCGAACTTGTTCCGGTAGCAAGTAACATTTTCGACCACCCAATCGTGTCGCGGGATTTCATCATCATTGAACCTGTCATATCCTTCAAAAAAATCATTAGCTGTCAACGACAGAATGAATCAATGCCCTTGTCGAATTTCAAGTCAATTAACAACAATTACCATATATGTACGCAGGAGTTAAAGGTTAAGGCTTGCGCGTGACTCTGCATACGTAAACGCGTATTGACCGTTAGTGACGTAGGGTCGTTTTGAACTGCGAGTTTACCCGTGCAATTTACGTCCAACGCGCGGATGACACGCACAGCGAGATATACAGAGGCAAGTTTAATGAAAAATCGATCCCTATGCTACGTCATCGATATTACGCAATCGGTCCGAGTATACTTTCTGAATTGAAATGTATAGTTAAACGGCGCAAATATCTATCGTTCACGGTAATTAAACCAATACTGGCAAGTCCTTGAGGCGTTTTAGCATTTGATTGTGACATTCTAATTGTTGTGTCATGTTGTTATTTCGTAGACAGATGTTGTGGAGGGCGGACGTTGGTGTTGAACAAACAAAACAAAAATAATGAATTCGCTTTCAAAGAAGTTACAAATAATTAGTGTTTTTTTCTTCTCTCCGATATTATTGTTGTTTGCCCCGAAGGTCTTATCAATTAGACTTTAAATGATGGCAAGGATCTCGCCGGTGCCAGTTGAGTCAAAGGTCAATCTTTGGAAACGTAACGGTCTCCTATACATGGTATAATGTTAGGTTGTTGTTGTTGTTGTTGTTGTTGTTGTTGTTGTTGTAGTTGTTGTTGTTGTTATTGTTGTTATTGTAATTGTTGTTGTTGTTTTTTTAGTCTATAACAATTATCTAACATTTGCATGTAGTACTTATTCCAACTTCCCTCCATTACAATCTTGGCATTTTTTTTCGAGTTTAAGTTCATTTAGTAACATGGACATTTGGTATGCAATGTAACATTGTTGGAGATTAGACACTACATAGGCAGATAAAAAATACAACCGGGGGGAGGGGAGGGGGAGGGGGGGGGATAAAGTTACCAAAGGAAGAATCATGAGTTTGAATACAGGCAAACAATTCCACTCTGTCTGCAACCCACGCGAATCTACCTGCCATCCACCCCAAACATTTCACACGCCAACACAGACAAAGACAGACAGACAGACAGACAGACAGACAGACAGACAGACACACACACACACACACACACACACACACACACACACACACACACACACACACACGTACACAGGCACAAAAAGATGCATAGACACACGTACATGCGTATACATACATACGGATTCCACATACACTGCGCACGCGCGCCCTCCAACACAACCTATTCTATGACCACATGCATGTGCACGTGTGCTATGTTTCGTGATGTGATGGTTCCTTGATTGAAATTGATCATAACATTAAAAACAGGACGAAAAAAATTCCTGAATCTTCTCCAAAGATATTTTCAGAATACAATATCGTCACATGTAGATGATTGTAGATAATCTCGTTGTTAGGTGGAAACTGGGCATTGCTTTCTCTGAGTATTTACTTCCCAAAACTTTTTTGTATGCTGACTACCGCAAAACACATTACATACTTCAAAAATGATTATAATATAGATTTTACATTTAGTACATCACTTTGGTAATGTGTGTTTATAGGTTTATACATTCTTAGACCTAGCTTTATCTACACATATTACGACCAAAAATCACATGCTGTATGCCGCACGTCACAGAGACATCCGGCAAGGAGGTATGAGGGATGGGTTTACCAAAATTCAATTCTCTTTGAACGATACTTGATGCCGCCACTTGAAAATGTAATTGCGTATTTTTAACTGGCCCTTACTTGCAGATGGACAGACAATAGATTCATGTTTGATTTTTTAATTACACGCCCTTTGCAAAAGAAGAAAATGATATATTGTTGATAATTACTTTTGGGTTTACCCAATCGCTTAAGACAGAGTGAGCATGCAATTATGAGACACGAAGGACGCGTGAAAAGAATATGTGCAAACATTTATGACATATAGATGAAAATGATAACATGCACACGCATGTGCACTATTCTTACGTACATGTAGTCTACACACACAAAAATATTATCTGAGGTCATTATAACTATCCTGATTGATCAGAAAAGTGTCAAAATTGGTATTAAAGTAGGGTATGATTTTTATTGAGTTAAATACGACATTAATCAAGCTTGCAGACATATTTTCTTAAAGCATTATTTTGTTTTCACTAGTCACACTTACTCTGATAAAAAAAAATCATCTTCATTAAGCAAGAAACATGTTGATAATCCCGGTATTCCATCAAATATCAAATGTCACGTTCTGCTCGTCATTTGAAGATGGCGGCTTGAAACAATCAACTTGATCAAAGACACAAAAGCGCCTTCAGCATTCTTGTTAAAGTCCCGAGTAACATTACTGATATATGTTTGAATTTTCATAGCTGGTTGGGACACTAGCAATCACATGAGTGGGGGTAGTTGAAACAGCCTTAAAACCCAAATGAGCTGAAATATATACCAATGTATACACTAATTTGTGTTTATATCTATAGAAAAATCATGACACGGTTGGTTTGGATAAACGTTTGATAGATTGTGAATGAAATTAAGTAAATGAATGTAGATTGTAAGTGAATTAGTGTCAATAATTCCTTATTTTCTACATTCATTTAATTTCATTCACAATCTATCAAACGTTTATCCAAACCAACCGTGTCATGATTTTCCAACATTGGAGAAACGAAGGCGAGTGGAAAATCGCGGGGAAATATCCACGTGCAAATGACGACGATGATTGGCTAAGCAGGCATAAATTATGCGTTGTAAATGACAGTGATTGGATAAGAATAACACGTAAAATCTAAATATATGCAAAATTATTGCGACACAACGTCGCGTGGCTAAACGTGCTAAACTGGTTGGAAATGGTTGCAGTTCAACAAACTATAGAGCGAGTGACTAAGTCACTACATATTTAAGCTTATTTTGTCTTATAAATTTGTTAACTCAAGGAGAAACAAGCATAAATATACCAAGCAGTACTGAATGTAAGTATTACCCTGACAGAAATTGAACCCATGCAAACCAGTTCAACAAATTTATCTATCACAGTGAGTATTGATGGTAATTGTAATAAAGGGGGATGAACATTTGACCACAAAAATTTCTCAGCAGAAATTTTTAACAGCGTATCCCTGATTCTTAAATAGGTTTATCCCAAAATGAGGACCACTTGTAATTATGCTTTCTATCTTGCGTCCACCAACCCACAACCGCTCTCTACAAAATTAAGCAACTCCTTCAACTGAGTATTTTGTGGAGAAATATATTAGTTTTCTCCCAGTAACACCAACTAGGAAAAGTTATCCAAAACGGAAGAAAGCCAACAGTGAACGATTGCATGACATACAGGCCATACCTACACAAATCTGCACTCCCAAATGCAACCCGATCCATGAATTTTGATATGAAAGCTTCATGGACAAGCTTTTGACGCAGTTACGGAACAAAATCCAACTTATTATAGACCAAAAGCGATACACGTATTTAATGCGTATCAAGCTGAAGAGAAGAACAAATGAACAGGGTGACGGTTATCGGTTTCCTACTCCCGAATGTGATTACACTCTTGTCACAAGCGTTATCTCAGTGGTTAACATTTGTTTAACACTTCATCATGTTAAACTTGTTTTTTTCATGCTGAATTGTTACAAAGTGTTAGCAGTTATTAACACATATGTTTTACTACTGGTATTTAACATGTTTAAGGGTTGACTTACGACCGGCATGTCTGAAATCGTCAGTGTTTTTCGTTGGAAAGTATGCACGCTGGGTGTTTGAACAGTTACAGTGCTAAAATCAAAGACCATACCTAGTGTCCATAGTAGGTAACATTATTGGTGTTAGATTTAACACTCTAAATTGTTGTGGTGTTGGTTTTAAAACACATGTCAATCGATGTCTGATTATTCACGCCAATGGCAGTACAGTCACTTGTATGGGGACTTTAATGTAACCTGTCACCACAAAATGATCAATAAGTCGCAATGGAAGTTTTTGTGTAAGGTTGCAAAAGTTGATTCTATAGAGTTTGATATTTTCTAAAAGTACATACACTCATTTTTCATCTGTCAAAATTTGTGGACCAGAAGCGATCCAGAAGTGTGATTTTTCTTGAATAGAACTTCGACATGTTTTTGCGGGAGCTTGAAAATTTGGCCGAATTCACTTCGCGAGATTAACCATAATGTAATGTGCAGCCATGCGTAATGAGATATTAGTGGTTAATGAGTCCGAGATTACATTACATGTAGATGTCGAGTTTTACTTAAAATGTCTTTTCTAAAGTAGAAATATTGTCTTTTTCAAGATATTCTTAACAATTCATCAAATGTGATGCGAATCGTAGTGTTAAATTAGACAGAGGAGTCTTCAAAAGCCACGGGGGCATAGCATATTACTCCATGTATTAAATCAGAGACACCCAGCAGCACGTTGCTTGCAGAGAGCGGTGAACGGTCATTTAACGTGTGTAATTATAGTGGCTAGAGGGCACCAGTTTATAATATGTTTTGCTCGTATACGAGCAAGGTCATTGTCGACAAGCACTTGATAATTACACAAATGACAAGGAAGTCAATGAAATCAGATACTTAGTGTCAAGTGCTAGAATCGACACGAAGCCCCTATCATCTGACACATCGCACTCTTATCCATTTGTGAGACTGACGGAAAGAACTCACCAGAAGCTCTTTGGTGATTCTTATTAAAGCAACGCGCATGTAAGGAACGTTAATTCTCATAATAAGTGTTATCGGGAAAGCTGCTATTACAAACTGATGAGATGTAAAAGGATATCCAAAAAGCTTGTCCGTTTTTCTCCATTAAAGATAAGATGGAGTATTTGCAGAACAACATAACTTAGATATCAACTGTTTTCAAACCATACATTAACAGGTGGTATTCTGAAAAATGTCACTCTAATACTATAGATGAAACTAACATAATACTTTGTTTTTTTTAAGTGATAGGCTAACATTGTGGAGCTTCACTTTAAAAAAAAAATATTGTCAACTTTGATATCTGAGCTACAAATACAAGTTTTCAAAATGGACAAATCACACTCTAGCATACCAAAAGTTTTGGGAATTATGGGCCAATGGCAAGGTCATGCATGAATAAACAATTTCTATTCCGGTGGATGATAAAATAGCCTAGATCTGCACACAATAAGTATATGGGAGGAAATAGGCAGGTGAATCCGGTCAATTTGAATGCTTGTAGAATTTTACCTTTTTAAAGCACTAAATCATGATTTTGAAATACAATTTTTTTTTCAGGGCTTCATTTTCAGACCTTATCAAAGACACTTGAAGCGTGGAGGATTATGCAGCCCACATTTTTGTAAATGTGGTAAATGTTAGACAAAAGACAAAGTACTAACACACAAATGTGTGGGACAATATCAATTGCGAATTTTTGCAATGCCACGCTCACCGAAGGAAAATTCACGAAGTTAACCCATTGAAGACGGTTGGATTTTGCTTTTGCGTTTTGAATTTCCCGTAGAGTTCAAGATGAGATCTTTTGCCTAGTTGACAACGGGTTAGATTGTCAATTCTACTATGTGAAGTATTCCCATACCATAATGCAAATGTAATTTGCTTTGACATGAAAACCAACAAAATTGGGAACTCTGAAGAAAGTTCCATCAATAACCAGTATGCCAGTTTATCTACGCCATCTGACATCATGGACAACATTGCAGTGGCACATTGAAACGAACTAACTTATCAAGTATGACACGAAATTAACGATATCGCAAGTGCCTTCTAAATTTCTCATTAACCTTCTTAAAAGAATTGATTTTTTTTCGTATTAATTATTTAGTCGTAAACTATACTTTATCATGCATCCCCCATCTTTCGTGGAAGAAAATATCCCATTGCTGTATAAAGATTCAACCGTGAAGTCACAAAAAGTTTAACGTAAACGTGCCTAATGAAATAATACTAATTTGGCCTGGTTTTCTTTAATTCCATGCGGTAGCCGGGGGATACAGTTTGGAATATTTTTTTTCAGCAATTTGTCTGCTGTGATTTGATTTAGCATCGCCTATCGTATTTCTCACATTTCGCTGACGTCATGAAAGTCCCCACACATGAATAATAACTAATGAAATTCCAGCCTTCCAATTTGAATAAAAACTATTTGTTGCTCTAATTAGTGATTGAAAAATGATATTCTCTACGACCTTTAAAACGATGTTAATTCTCATCGCTTTTGTCAAATTCAATTTGTTTGTTGACGGTGAACATATATTCTGTTTATGAAAGGGATAAAGGTGACATGAAGTCAGAGTAATACACAAGTCAACTCGTAATGAACATGTATTTTTACCAGTAAATCATCATACAGTTGATGTCAAAAATGCATAGTTTGCAGAGGAATTTTGAAGGTGGGACGTAATTCTGCTTACCAAAGGCTTAACAGAGAAAAATTACATACAAGTCAACACCAAAAGTCCCGCGTATACGATGTTTCTTGTGTAATCTACATATATCTATGGAAGAAACTGTATGTGAAACATTTTTACTAATAAAACTCACTTTTCCGACACTTTCGAAGACGATAGTTATTAAATGTGTCCACTCGATTCTGTCAAATAAACACGGTTTATTAATTGTAAATTCAGTTCAATTGGTTATGTAACTTGTGGGGGACGGTTATGTAGCGAGAGCGCACTAACAAAATGTCAAAACATTTATGGAAGTACAAATTTTGGTTGACCTTCGAACTCATTTCATCGCGTCACAAAACGACATGGTATTTTACTTCCTAGCAATATTATATACAATTGACTGTTTCCCATTTATCTTACGCCTTTACTTAAAAGCCGTAAGGAGATTTGCCCAATTAGAGCGGTATTTGTCGGTCAGTAGTAGTAGTAGTGTAAGGATACGGCATACAAGCCACCAAGGGCGAATCCAAACACATAGGGTTTATTTCCTCAGCAATAGGGGCAAGATGTGTTAAGGGAAAAACGTGTGCGTAAAGGAAATTCGAAATAATAAGGCCGAGAAGAAAACAATATCGCCCTACACACCGTTCAGATTACGAGGGATGTTATCTATGTATTTATTATCATATTATATTGTATTTATTATTATATTATTATATTATTATTATTATTATATTATTATTATTATATTTATTATTATTATTATGTATATTATTATTATTATTATTATTATATATTATTATCATTATCTATTATCGTCATCAATCACATCATGCATCATCATTTGACATTGAATGAGTGCTAGCGCCGAATTTAGGAACAGTACAATTTCTCACAGGCTAGCGTATCATTATAGTTTGACAATTCTCTCTTATTATTGGTTGAGTTACAACACTACAAAATGTGATGATATTCCATAACTAAGAAGTGCGAATCAAAAATGTCCACATTAACTGATAAAACTGGTAAATGTGTGTACTGGTAATGAACAATCCCTCTTTATAAATGGAAGGGGTAGTCATTTTGACGAAATTTGACAAATTCTAAGATTAGTAAGCAACACACTTGAATGAATCACTTGATGGGTTTTGCATAAATGCCATCGCCATTATCCTATAACATCCATAAAACACAATGTGAAATATATAGACATAAATGTCGGAAAATTTCTGACTGCATTGAGCAACATCTTGATAATTGATCGCAACTAGAAACCGTAATTTTGATCATATTATTGTCTGGTAAGAAGCATATGAGCAAAAATGTTGAATATCATATCAGTATGTAATTCCATTGTGAACTGACGTGGAATCCACTGACAAAAGGAATGCGAGAGTCAATTTATAAAGTGTTGTCAAACAACACAAAACTGAGAGACGGAAACATTCATAACAACTAATGCCTCGCGGACCGGCGTGAGATGCTAAAACGGTGTATCTCGAAAATAACTGTTTTGAGAAAGAAAAAAAATGATTTTACGCTTCAAATGTGTGAGTTATGTCATTGACAGTGAACTACCCATTCTACTGGTAGATTATGAAAAAAGACGATGGAAACTGATAAATTGGCAATGTTTGTGTATATTGGGTTATATTGTTTTGAAAAAAATAACCATTTTGTATAGATAGACTGTTTTATCTTCACATGAGTACCGCGGATTTTGATCCTCATAATATGGTTCACGGTCTATCTATTAACTCAATGTTATTGTTTTAAATAAACAGCAAGACATGCATAAACTTGGTTAGTTATGAGTTTCTATAAATGACATAACTTGCATGTACTGCATTTTTTTAAATAAAAATCTCGAATATATGAACATTAAGGGGAAATTTTCTTAGAACAATGAATTGAAGATAGACCCTTTTGTCATTCCATTGACGCAAGTGAAGCACATGCAGGCAATGGTCTAACTCAAAGCCGAAGCTGGAAATGCAGACAAGTATTAGAATAGCGGATATTGTCTCCAAAACAAAGCATGATGAGAAATTCTCGATATGTCATTGGTTATTCATTTTACGTAAGTGCATTTACCTCAAAAAGTCAACTTTTCTAGTTAGACTGTTTTACCACGACGGGGCCGCGGAGCCGTCGCAGCTGCTCGAAGAGAAATGAACCTTGGAGTATTTTATGACGCATTAGATTAATGTCATCACCTTAAATTCACTTAAAGTCTCTCATGAAGCTGAACTTTGCTCGTAAATTAAATAAATATAGGAACGAGGAGGCATTGTCATCTGGCGTTTACACACAGGTTAGTTTCTACCGGTTGAGGTGATACACCAGTAAATTGCTGTAATTCTGCATGCAGGGCGATATGTGCTGAATTTATCACATTGTGTTATTAGTATGTAACTGATATTCTGTAATATATTATCGTTCTAAGGTAAATGAAAGTGAACAGCTCCTCGCACCTTTATTTGTCATTGCATCTAAAATGATTTTGTTGAACATTGTTCATGCTTTTTTCAGTCTATTGGTTATTTTACAGTTTTAGAGTCGTCTCTCGCCAAGTACAGTCAAATACAAGAAACTGAATGGTTTTTGCCAATTCTGCGACAAAAAAAAAATCGAAAAAATACACCTAAAAAAACGTACTGCGGGTGTTGCCTTCGTCGTTTCTTGTTTCTGAGCTACCACCAACATCCACAACCACCAATCAATAATAAATCCACACCACCACAACCACCACCACCACCACTTCTATAACCGCCACCACCACAACACTACCACCACAACTACTACCACCAACCACCATAATCACCAACACAAAAATCAACACCAAAACCAACACAAACCTCACCACATACACCACCATCACCATCAACACTTCTATTACTACCATTACTACCATTACTACTCCTCATCCTACAACTACTACCACTACTACTGCTACTACTACTACTACTACTACTACTACTACTACTACTACTACTACTACTACTACTACTACTACTACTACTACTACCACCACCACAAACACCACCACAACCACCACAACAACCACAGTCCATTTTTACCACTTTTGTCTTTTTCCACTTATATGCTGGCGCATATGCTACACGAATCGTACATACTTTATACAGTAGTCTCTTCGAATACAAGGTACTATTAATAGTAACTCTATTACCTCGATGTTTAGAGACACTTCATCGTCGCCCGGCTGGCAGAAGGGCGTTAGCAAATGCTCTAAGCAGAAGGGCGTTAACAGTCCGGCTGGTAGAAGGTCATTAGCAAATGCTCTAAGCTGAAGGGCGTTAACAGTAAATTGCCTCTAATTTGAAACCCATAGGCTTATTCCATGTTTCGCCTTACGTACTAATAGAAGGATCTAAAAAATCGCAATACTTTGATTTCATGTGAAATAAGCCAATGATTGTCACGTTACAAATAATTTACTGTTAACGTCCTTCTGCCATGTCTGCTTAGAGCATTTGCTAACGACCTTCTGCCAGCCGGGCGACGCATTATCAGATCAGTGGACAGTGGGAATTATGAAAACACAACATGCTTTAAAGGTAAATGACATGATTGGGGTTAGTCCTCAACTTGGGGTAAAAACTATTCTATAATCAAGTAAACTATGCAGGGATTCTACTGTAAAAATTTTGTAGTAAAAAGTTGCCTCATTTTAAAATAATGTCCATCAGTATGCCTTGTAACAGACAAATTTGTAGTGTGGCCTTCTATGGGGATTAAATCTATCGTGCCCCGATAAAATTAAAACTGCTGCCCTGTTCATGCTTGATTCTTCTTAAGTAAACAAACTCAAGACAAATTCTTCCAGCCAGGAGATCCACTCCAGCTGGTGTACATTTGGATTATCTTTCAACCAGTTTGGTTTCAAAGGCATTTTTTTCCCAATCATGTCACTGAGCTTTAATTCAAGATCAGAGTTTTCGGGTTATTTGAAACACATTGAACACCGCCGTTTCTCTGTGAGGATTATACAAAATCAATTCAGCCTCTCAGATGAAGATCTGCGATATGCATATAAAATAAACACGTACTCTCTATTTACCATATCTAGGACAAAAGATCATGCGCCCTTGAAGATACTATATTTTAATCTAGGTGTACGCTAATTTAGTGTGTGATTTGCACTGATAAGGTTTAAGTTTTTGTCATTTCAAGGGTACCCATGTATACAAAATAAGTAGAGTCAAGGACTAGGAGAATAAGAACATTGCTGTGATGGTCATTTTCTTATCTTTTTCTTCTTCTTCTAGAATGAAGGACTAGGATAATAAGAAAATGGTAGTAGTGATGGTCATTGTTTTCGTTTTTCTTTTCTTCTTCTCCTTTTTCTTCTTCTCCTTCTCCTTTTTCTCCTTCTTCTTCTTCTTCATCCTTTTTTCTTCTTTTTCTTCTCTTCTTCTTCGTCTTCCTTTCCTCCTCCTCCGCTCTTTCCTCTCCCCCTTCCCTCCCCTTCCCTTCTCTCCCTTCCACCTTCCCCCCTCCTGCTGTTCCCCTCCTTTTCCTCTCCCTCCTCCTCTAGAATTTCATCTTACTATTTCCCATGCGCCACTACGCTCTTTATATGCTATGTACCCAAACCCTCGTATGCCGTATAAGACACTCTTTATATGCAATGTTCCCAAACCCTCGTATGCCGTATAAGACACTCTTTATATGCAATGTTCCCAAACCCTCGTATGCCGTATAAGACAATTATCTTTGAATGATATTGAAGTACGACAATGAGTACATAAGAGAGCAGTGATAATTAGGAAAGATATTCATTGAAGGAAACGCTCACTACTTCAGAACTGTCAAGATCTATTCACAAAAGTCTCCTTCTTAGCGACGAGAAGGATGTTTTTTTCGAATCGACCTAGAAAATAAGGATACGCGTCGAGGGATCGAAATCCGTCCAACAAATCTCTTCGAATTGAAAATATTGATATCAGTCGCGTTTATATATTCAAATTAAATGTTTCACTCTCCCGAGTAGAAATTTCCATGAAATGTCTCCAAATTGAGATTGGCACTGGATGGTTTCAAATGCTATGTTTTACATCACACTTCAGCGCTACGTTGTATGATGTCTGCGCGCGCGAACCCTTGCCAAGGTGCAGAAAGATTCCGTCGCGGTGATGATAGAATATTATGTATGTCCATGTCTGGCGATGTCTGTTTGGCTGTCGGTGTCCGTATGCGTTTTGTTATGGTTGTGGTGTAATACTGATGGATAAGAGGGATGAGTGGGGTTCTTACAAAGGGCAGAATAATCATCGATGTTGACACACACATTAAGAGCGAGTTGATAAATCACTGTCGACAACGACGACTGCTAAATTCTTTTCTTTGCAATAGAAATATGGAGACATAGACATGGTAAGAGGAGAGGAAAAAAAAACAAATTCGTGGCGAATCATAAAATAGTTTTTGTTATGTTTATAGTGCGCTGTTAAAATATGTGTGAAAATCATTGAGATATAAACAAAAGTACTGAATTCTATACGTTTTATCCTAAGTTAAAGACCATCCCAATCATACTAATTACCTGCAAATTCAATTTTCAATACATTTGAATACATATATTTTAACATATTTGACGAGACCTATGCATGGGAAAACCGAAGAAATGGCGAACTCTGATTATTTTGTTTACTATCGTTAATTACTCCAAATTACCTTTGAACTTGACAAATTAAATTTTACAAAACCAGGACGTGGAACGGTAAACCCTAAGTGCATGTTTTCATGGTGTATAATTGCAGAGTACGTACACACAGAAAAAAAATAGCAAATTTTATGTAAAAAAAAAATGTAAACAAATATAAAATAGGAACTCCACAATTTGTTGTGCAAATTTTATCTAAATAGTGAATTTTACACAAATTTATGTAAACAATATTTGCATAACATTTTTTGTAGATTTTTACCTGACATGTAAATTTTACAAATATTATTTAAATCATTATGTTATTTAACCTAATGATTTACATAATATCTCTTAAAATTTCATGGTTATAGCGTGTGAGATTATGATTCTCGGGGACATATCTCACTTGCCAGGAGTAGAAGGACTTGAATTTCGAATCAATATTTACGGCTTTTGAAGTATGATGGAATTTCCTTAAAATTGACCAAAGACGGTACCATAACATTAGCGCGTGGAAATCGATTAATACCAAAAAATTACGTGGCAATATGAGAGCGCAATAATGAAGCAACAAGGGTCAAATCTTAGTGTTGTAATTGACAAACGTTGTTTTACAAAGAGACAAAAAAGCCTAATTTTGAGACAGGAAGCCGATCTCTGAGAAGACAGCATCAAGAACATAGACGACGAACGAAGACATACACGTTTGTGTGTTGTGGAGGAAGATCATTATGAAAGATGCATTTCCTACCAAGTACGTCAAACGCCAATAACGATTAACGGTAGAACACCTTAACTACAGGGGCGTCCATTTGAATTTCTGATGCAGTTTGGGGATTTCCTTGCGGTCAGAACTGGTACCTGAGTGAACTAGAGCCTGCT
>JZLH01S0098051.1:81764-94236 GCA_001188425.1 Eucidaris tribuloides | reverse complement strand
ATTGGTTTTTGCCACCTAAGCAGACAATAAATTAGGGTGTAGTAGACAAATGCAGGGCGGCACCGACGGGGGTGGGGGGAGGCAGAGGGGGCGGCGCCACAGGTGGGGGAGAGGGCAGAGGGGGCGGCCGTCCCCTAAAATGTTACAAAATCGGAAAATCTTGATTTTTTTCATGAAATTTTGGCCTTTTTGACCCCCCCCCCACACACAGACTTTTGGTTTTTGCTCCCCCCCCTCTCTGTGATTTACCCTGGCGCTGCCCTTGGACAAATGTGTGAATTCATGGGGGAGACGGACCCCCTCCACATTTTGAAACCGTCAAGCTAAAGTTACTTTATATACAAACACTAGTAATTGATTTTTTTTTATTTTTACAATGATTCTTGAATCATCTTCATTTGAAATCACACCTTTTTTCCTTCATTGTTGAGTGTACTGAATGCATGAAAACAGCGTATTCTTATTAGTAGACCGTCAACATATACGGCCGTATAAACTTGAGTCATAGAGGTAAAATAATTAATTCTTTCTCTCTGTGTGTGTTTGTGTCTGTGTGCGTTTTTTGCAAACAAGTGCTGTACAATAGTGCCCCCGCAAACGATTTGCCGTAGATAATCCCCAATCCTACATTGTATCAAATTTTCCTCCCCCATCCTAGAATAGACTTGCATATGCTTACCCTGTAAAAATCGTGCCCATATTTATGAGACATAACCAACGTTTTTCATACAGAAGTTTATATTTTATCTATTGAGAAGCCGTGTGTAGCATTCTGTCGTAATTTGTATTGTATCTCGTACACTCACGTTGTAAAAAGTGTGTCGAGCAATTAAACAGTCTTCAGAAAGTGATAGCAAAGATATGTTTAGAAAAGGTATGTTTAGATTATTAAAATTTCGTTTTAAAACAATGTACACTGATAAATAGTTATTTCATACACGAAGTTAGCGTCTAGACATCATTACAAAGTCATTGCAAGAATGTGTTCAGACAAGTGTTAACACAATAAACACAGTTTTTAAAAGTCAAGTTGTTATACGAGTAATAAAGACTTTCATTCTATTTTCTCATTTTATTGTTTGTTCTTTCATTTCCTCCCATCAAATATACGTATTCTTGCATTCAGTGAAGTAACATAAACCGTGTAGTCATTTCAGTTGTTAAAAAACAATAAACAACTAGTGTTGAAAAAACACACACACCATTTCACTTACACGTATACCGAATTGCATTTACATACCGCACCACAAATTTACGGTTAGCTGGACTTTCTTTATTATAATAATCATCGTTTAGCAGAAAAATTATGCAGATAAAGTGAGGCATCTTCGTTAATAAATGGGCGAATAAGAACGAAACCCTCAGGCCACGATTTTAATAATTAAATCTTGGCCAGGACTGTCTGCATTGTTTTTCGATACTGTTACCGAAAGAAGGACAATTACAAAATACACTCTGTCCTAGATTTCGTCCCATTGTTAATGGATATTGGCAAATAATGTGCAAATAAATTCTGGCCTGACCAGAGGTTTGAGGACGTTGTATGGCCTACGAATAGAAATACAAATGAATCACCAACAGAGTAAATTTGGAAGAAAAAAAAATGATAATATATATATATATATATTTTTTTTTACCATACATACCATTGCGTATAGGCAAATAATGTTTAAATAAATGCTGGCTTCACCAGCGGTTTAGGGATGTTATATAGCCAACGAATAGAAAATACAGTTTTTAAATAAATATAAATCACCAACAAAGTAAATTTTGAAGAAAAAAATGATTTAGATTTTACCATACATAGCATTGCGTATGAACGAAATTATGAAACGTAATTAATGCGTTTAGAGAATGTGGAGATGCCTGCTTATTCCGTATGGGAGAAGAAAGTTCGTGGTAAAAATGATATTTGTCTTGTTTTGTGAGACGAATCGTTGCTTGCAGCTAGATGTATTCACGTTTGTTTATCATTCTCTTCTCCATGTTCTCTTGATGTAAGCTGTAATCCATTCCGGTAAATTCCAAGTAAACACAGTATTCAATTCAGTTCATCTGGACTAACTGTTTAATTCCATGAATAACAATGATAGTGTGTCTGCGCCGATTGGCAACGACGGTTTCCCGCCACCACGTTTTCACGCCACCGCTATTTCTCGCCACATCTCAGACGAGCTAATGAAGCGTCCAGGATCGGACGGGAAACCGTTCTCCTCAGAATTAAAAAGTAAGTCCAGATGAAATGATTCAAATTATTGTTGTTACCCATTATTCAGTTCTTCCTCCACCCCCCCTGCCCCTCCTCGTTTCCTCTTATTTTAGGTCTATGCCCTTGGCATATATTTCACGATATCTAAAAACAGCACTATGCCTCTTTAATGATGACGTGTTCTATATTGAATAAACACAGTATCCAATTTATGCGTCAAATTGATTGATTTCGGTAATCGAGTCCTCAGGAATACGCATTTTTTTCCGCAACCACGGGAACATGATATCCACTACGCCCCGTCCGTCGCGTGGATTTTTGTTTGCATCTACGTCAAAATTGCTGAAAGAAAAAATCCCCAAATTACGCTTTGACTCTTCACCGAGAGTATGAAATTTAAAAAAAAAGAATTGTATTATTATGACTTAAGTCAACGTCGTAATACCCCTACATGGCAATCCGTTTAAAGCGACCAGCCTAGCAAAGCAATATGATAAATGCGAGAGGCCTGATGTCCTTTCAATACACATCTCTGATTTTGACTCTATTGTATTGTGATAACAATCGGGGGGGGGGGGGGCACTGCCATTACAAGTTGTACGCCATGTGTATGGACTTTCAAAATGGACACTAAACAAGTAATTATTTGACGATTACAGAATACCCTAAAACAAGTACATGTATTCACGTCTGAAAAGATACCCATTTAAAGTCACCATTCTGTAAAACTATACCCTTTTATTAATTTTGGCGATTTTGATACCCACCTCACTATACGCGCGTACATCGCTCAACCGTGAAAAACAACCCTTTTATGCGTTTTTTTCACATGCGCATGGTGTACACTTTATAATGACCGTGGCCACCGGGGATAACAACAGAAATGGGTCTAGGGGAGTATGGTTATCTTAGTTGTTACCAAACATTTAAGTTCGTATAAGCCCAGTCTGAGAAGAAGAGAGATATAGTTTCTGTATCTGATCCTCTAGGCTCCACTTGGTATAAATTCCTATCCGACATTGGGTAAGTAAAAAACAAATGACCTAAGAACTAAACGATTTCAAACATACACCAATTGGAGTGTATCTCCTGGCTGGAAGGATATGTCCTGGGCCCTATCTCATAAAACTTGCAATCAATTGCAAATCCAAAAATCATTGTAAATCTTCAAATACTGGGTTCTGATTGGTTGAAATCAACTTGCAATTGATTGTTGAGAGTTGCAATCAATTGCAAAGTTTTATGAGACAGGGCCCTGGAGTTGTTTACTTGAGGAGAAACTAACATTCATTTACCAGTATTGAATTATTCAGGTGCTACGATAGAAATCGGTCACGAAATCGTGTCTTACAATGTGTACACTGTAAAAAAAAGGTTTGTACATATCTAAACATTAGTGTTTAAAACGTGATAACAAAGATGTGTTTAGAAATTATATGTTTAGGTTATTGACACCTACTGTTTAGAAATTGGACACTGATGTTTAGTAATTTGACACGTGACGTTTAGCCTCTGAACATGTTTACAAAGTGATAGCAAGAATGTGTTTAAAAGGCGATTGTTTAAAACACTAATAAACATTGGATCATGAACTTAATAGAGCAGAAGCCTCCAATGATGTACTTGATTTTAGAGTAGTTTTATCTCAAAGTAATGCCTTCTTCTTATCATAATGTTTCACTTAATAGTCACTCCATCCTTGTTCATTTGACTTTTCTTGATTACCACCAACGTTGCGCGCACTCACGTGGTTGTTAACAATCAACGCTTACGAAACTCGAAACCACAATGAGACAACTTGACGTTGAAGCGATCTGCTGGTTAATTAGAGTACACTGAGAAATGCAATTGTAATTTCAATATTTATTGAGGAGAGATTTACCATCCAATATAAACAAAATAAATTATCATCCCCCAAACCGCATTTAATCCCACTTAGTACGATGGAAGCGTTGGTTGACGATATTATGTGTCAGCCGGAACTACCACAAGTTCAATTTCGTCTGTACACAAGATTTTTGTATCAAACTTTCATAAAACATATTCCACACACCACAGTTTTCTTGCCCGGTTGAAATTGATTTGATTTAATTAATGAACATGAGTGGATTGATAATAGGGTGGATGCGAGTGGATTGTTAAAAGCGATATATTCTGGTAATTTTAGAGGTATTGGATATATCAATCACTTTCTCAATGCCTTCTAGAAATGCGCTTTTATCCAGTCGTGGGGTTGGTTAGGTAATCTTTCAGTACCACGCATGCGATATCACACATAAAGAATATATAAATTTCATGGCAATTGTTGTGAAAGAGTTGGTCAAATCCGGTATCACATTTATTATCCACTATTTAGTACTTATATTGGATATCAGTGAAACATTCATCAATTATACGTGACTGCAGTGACAATGCATTTACCATCCTGTTAATTTCAGCGATTAATTCATACAAGTTAAACGTGGCATATTGGTATATGATTAGTAGTGGAATGATTGATGATTTTAAGTTGGAGCCACAATTAAACTTTCGCTACGTATCCATATAGTCAAATTCCATTTATCACGCAAAACTTCGAAATAAAACGAACACAAACGAATGGCTCGTTTCCTAACCGTCAACACAATTGGCATACTTCATGTTTGTCATTGGAAGTCCACAAATAAATTCGCCCGCGACCACATTCTTTTCGTACTAAATCCGTGATACGTTTTCGGTGTTTCTGTACCGACATATTTGTGCTTACTTTCCAACCGATCGGTCATAACGTAAGCCTGCATTTTGATAGAGATGGAAAGGTTTTCATTCAGAGGAACCTAGAAAGATGCCCTTAACGCTTTGAAAAATGATTGATGGATGAAGCTTATTTTCTGACTTGGCTCAAAATGAGCAGATATACCTCAAGGCGGCGCAAGTTCCGTCCCGTCCATCAATTTCTAATCGGTATCTCTGATCGGATTAGCGACATCTGAGCAAATGTGCGCAAAATCACTCCTAAACAGTATGTGGGGTAAATTCTTCCCCGTGGCGGCGGGCGTAAATTGTGATAGTCTGTTCTCGTACGATGTTATTTTTCGGTAGGATTTCTGGCGAATGTGACAGAGCGAGGATGAGAATGATGAAGCACTTTTTTGCCCCAAAACTGAAACTCATGCAGTGATTGATTCTCGGCGGTCATTGCATTTCTGCCGCATAACGACAACACTATTTCACATGACTTTCGTTGTGAAGAATTCAGATTGAATTATGGTACGCTGAAATGCAATGATATAGGAGGAAGATTTAGTAACTGGATAGTTTGATGAAATATGCAAAAACAAAGACCATTATAAAAGTAGTAGTCGGCATACGATGTGCTTAATGGAATAGCTGTGGTAGATCACAAATATAGATATAGAATATAGAAGATTTTGGGGGTAATATTATATTCTGGTATTTAGTTTACCCAGAATAACAACATTAAACTTTATAGATTTTGGTTTGGAATTTTTCGACAATATCACGACGTTAAACAGATTTCATGATCGGTTTTCTGGGATTTTATGAAAAATGTCATTGAAATTGATCGGCCATGCCATAAATCAGCAAACAGGCATAGTTATCATCTGACAAATAATTATTAGTTCTATCAAATCTGAAGACAAGAGTTTGCGAATGTTTTGGAAGTTATTAACATGTTACATGATAATTGATCTTTAAAGACTAGTTCCTGTTAGCCATCTCTGTCTTCATGTAAAATACTTTGTAGAAAGTGTTGGGTAAATATTACAAAGAGCCACGGCAAAGTAGTAACACTCTTTATAAGCACCATCTCTATAACACTTTGTAAAACACTTCAACACATTTAATATGAAACTCTCATAACATAACGTTTTTACGTGTTGATAATTCATAAACATGGTCAACAAACATTTTAAATGAAAGCACATAAACATTAAGTCTTTAAATTCTTCGCAAAATTTTGGTTGACACATTTTATGATTTCAACACCTAAAACAGCTAAACGTGTTTATTGAACGCGGTTCAAGTGTTATGAAGCGTTGTTCCCAGGAAATAAACACGAACAATATTGCATATTAAATAGGTAGATACACAGAATTCTAGCTAAAAATGTTAAAGTGATTTGCCGTAAATAACTTGTTTATAAGCTGTAGCGGAAACACTGTTTTTAAGATGTTTAGTATTTTCACAGCGAATGAATCAATAGAAAATGAGTTCCATCTAGTCTGCAAACAAGAAATGACTTCGTAAGTTAGGGGCATAAGACAAAATCAAAATTAACAGCCGATGGGCTTAATTGAGAAACTGGCTGGGCCAGAGAAAACTAGGAGGAGGAAATTAATGGTAGGTGCGGATGCGTGCGTGTGTGTGTGGGGCGGGGGGCTGGGGGCACGCCCGCTACTGCTCCTTTTCGCGACAGCTAGTTTCGTGGGGGGTGGGGGGGGGTTGTCACATTTAATTACACCTTAAAGCAACCTGCCGCTCGGACCAGCAACGTCCCCCTTGCAGAGTAACGCTACCTTTAAAACACACGTACACTGTATGAATCTATTATAGACGGATCAACCTTAATATCTATTCGACCAGTGTGCTTTAAAAAAACATGTGATCTTATTGTTGTATCTTTCATTGCCGTGTGTGTGATTCACGTATAGTGTACGAAGACTCTTTTAATGTGTTCATATACACGTACGCGATATCTAGACTGGTATCACCCTGCACTGTACCACGCAAAAGAGGATTTACCAATGTACTTTTTACAGTCAACACCTAAGATGTAAAAGGTAGTACATGTACTATCGAAACTGCATTTTTTCCGGGGCTTAATTTGAACCCAATTTGATAGACCAGTAACTTAGAGGATAATAAGCCCTATAACTCAGATTTTGTTTAAACCAGAGACACTATTACCAAGAGAAATGTCATATTATATATCCTGGCAGCATTTATTCACAGATGAATTCTTGATGACTTTAATTGCTGAGTCTACTGCAAGTATCAATTATAGTAGTCTGATTCACAGACCCCACTTGCTGCCGCCTGGGCCCGAACCAGCCGTGCGTACCAGCGCGAGAGCAAGTTCTAACGGTGCCTAGTCTCATTACTAGACATAGGCTACTAGTTTGATAGCATAAGGAGATAAAATGAATAACGCCTGTAAGACGTTACTACTGTACAACGACGACGACTACTACTACTACTACTACTACTACTACTACTACTACTACTATTATTATTATTATTATTATTATACTACTACTACTATTACTAATTCTACTGCAATACTACTACATCTACCTCTACTACTAATGCTACTACTACTTTTAACAATACTATTGTTCTTTCTTTTCCCCTCCTCCTCCCCCTTATCCTACTACAGGTACTTCTACTTCTTCTACTACTACTACTACTCCTACAACTTCAATTACTACCACATCTACCTCTACTTCTACTGCTACTGCTACTTTTAGCAATTTCTACTGTTCTTTCTTTTCCCCTCTTCCTTCTCCTTCTCCTTCTCCTCCCACTACTACTACTAAAGCTGCTACTGCATGTATAAAATGACACGTACCTATTTTTATTACTACAAGTATTTCACGCATTATTCATTCTACGAGAAGTGTGTTTGCAACTTATACTACCATTACGCACTCCTACTTCTATTTCTTTCACCTTCAGTTGCATTTACTTCTACTGCAAAGTCATCATTGAGATTATGAGTATAGATTAAAGCTCATCCAAACTGAATAGAAAAAATATGATATATTCAATATCCATGATAATTTATTCTCTACGATATTGGATAGTGGTGACGAGAAGGTGCCAGTGAGTACTAACACGCGGGTAGGAAGGCCGCGGTGAACGTCAGATATGACCTAGAAGATACAACGAGACAATGATCAGAAAATGTTTTTATTTACATATTTATTTCTTTGCATTTCCTGTGCTTACGCGCTGACTTGCACTTTGGCGTCACGTATAGTCAATAGCTGAAAAGGACGTGCTTTCTAAACAATTTTACGAAACGAGATATAGATACCCTTATACTACAGGAATGTTTGTTATCACACAAGCGCATACGTTAAAATGCAAAATACATACACACGTATGCGTACATACATACATACATACATACATACATACATACATGCACGCTCACATACATAGATATGAAAAGATAATACATTTATATAAAATATGATTAGACAGATAAGTGTGTGTGCCTTTATTCGTAACCTTGTGCGGCAGAAAACAATAGATGGGTACAAAGATGTACTCAAAGATAAATGGATGTGAGGATGTGTATATGAGAGTGAGTAAGTGTGTGTGTGTGTGTGTGTGTGTGTGTGTGTGTGTGTGATGATGTATGTGTATTTGTAAATAGGTGTGTGCTGCTTGCGTGGTGAAGTGTGTGTGTGATGATGTACGTGTGTTTGTTTTTGTATATCTGTGTGTGCGTGTAAGTGTATGTGTGTATGTGAGCGCTTGTGTGTGTATGTGCGTGTGCCTGTGTGTGTGCTTGTGTGTGTACGTGCGTGTGTGTGTGCGTATGTGTGTGTATGTGTGTGTGTGTGTGTGTATGTGTGTGTGTATATATATATATACATGTGTGTGTGTGTGTGTGTGTAGTATATATGTGTGGTGGTGTGTATGTGTGTGTGTGTGTGTGTGTGCTTTTGTGTGTGTATATCATGGTGTGTGGGTGTGTATGTGTGTGTATATATATATAATATATATATATATATATGTGTGTTGTGTGTGTTGTGTGTGGTGTGTGTGTGTTGTTGTGTGTGGGTCTGTGTGTGTGGCGTGTCTGTGTGTGTATGTGTGTTCAGACACACAGAAATTAACGTTGATTCTGATGTTAGCTACTCGTCGCAACTTGGTATAATTACTATATCTCGCTCTAGAGACAGCGTCCTTATTGTCAATTATATTATCGTTGTACACCTTCTCATTCTAGTATATTAAATTTGGACCAAAGGCCGTCTAAATGACTGTGAAGGTGGGGCATAATATGTATAATATAGATGATATATATAATATATATGGATTTTAGCCTTCCTGTCTACATTCGGCACAAAGCCAGAGAAAATGAACAAGAGTTCCAACGGCCAACCAAAACTGGCGAACCCCCTCCCCAGAGCATTTTTTTAATAATATTTTAATTTCTTGTCTTAGCTTTCCTTTTTATTTTCCGCAATTTTAAGCAAGGAAGAAAGCTTCAACTCCGATATGAGAGGTACCTCTCTTCTTCTTTTTCTTGGTACATAGCGACAGACTTGCGTAGTCCATTTGAAGCCATTTGAATACGAAGTATCTCCTCAGGTAGGGTTTTGTTTTTACGAGGCAAGTGATATTTTAAATGTTAAACTGTTCTGTTTTTTTTACCTTAACTCTACATCAGTATAGAAGAAACTTAGACTTAGTTTTTAAGTCTAGACTACTTTTCAGACGCTCGCAGCTGCTTTGATAAATTGGGATTCGAGTAAGGTAAAGAGCAGTCTTTGATTTAGACTAGGTAAGTGACGTATTATTTTTCTTGTTCCGCCCTGCACAAAATCACATTTCAAACCAAGCAGGCGAAGTTTACCAGCGGTAACGCCGGTGTAATAGATATGCGGACGATATTTACAAGTTTCCTGTTTGGCATGTTTACGTTTTTCATATAAAGTTCAAGGGATAAGACAGGGTGACTAGAAAATCGGCGCTTTTTCTTCACGAAAACAAAATTAATTATGCCGCACGATATATATTTACGCACTTGCCCTTTCCATTGAAAGTTTCTCCCTTGCTGTGTTGCATTGACAAATTCATAATTTTCTGAAAGGAATTTACACTGCTATCACAAACATCATGTGTAATCTCCGATAAATGCCAGTGGGTGTATATTTTTCTTTAAACTCCAATATTCAAAATCTTGGAATTTACGAGCTCAAGAGCTTACAGGCGTTTGATGAGGTTTGTAACGATAATCTAGAGAAATTGATCGTAGATGTAGCTACTTTATGAAATAAGTCAAAAAATGTGATTTGCGCCGTAAGCCAGTGAAACGCTACATTTCGCGCAAAATGTAAACTCACATGCGAAATACATGACATGTTTGGGTTGGAGGGAGTTGATGAGAGCTATTGTAGTTTGTTTTCATTTTGCTGTGCTCTGCATGCCATAGGCGTAGCTACTGGCCCCAAGGGGTCATTTCTTTCGTTAATCTGAAATTCAATGTTAAAACAAAAACAGACGTACGGTACTAGGTCTATTTACTTATGAGATTATTTACGTGAATAAATATTGATTTATTTTGGTTTCAAAATAAAAATGAAATCAAATGAAATCAAATGAAATCACCAATTTTTTCGACAATCTTTTGATTTGCTGCTCCATCCAAACCAAATTAAAAATCATGCCATTGCTCCAATGGTCCATTCTTTACATGTAATTATTAGAGAAATATTCATTGTTGTTTAGTTAAATGTTTATTATGATAAATAAATAATACATGTATTAATATAAACGTATGTACTTCTCAAACAATCCACCATTTTTTTCACCTTTTCCTGTTTTATGTTTTATTTTCACTCTAGGTTTACGTTCACTTTATGTTCAAAATTTATAATGAGCCAGAATGTGTGGGCATTATACCATTTTACTAGAACAGATATTCCTTCCTAACGATATTTTTCAGATTCTGTGAATATGTCATTTTATGACAGAGATGAATCCTAAAAACGTCAATTTTATCATGATAAGCATAATTAATGCGTCCCTTTTATTGCCCTAATTACAAATGATGGGTTTTACAAATTGACCTACCTACTAAGCTTTATTAATATGATGTGTTTAAATTCGTACAAAATGTCACTCATAATGCAGTTCTCCCTTTCATCAATATTCATTATCTTCTACAAAAGACCACGCCTTACCTTATGTCGCGTGAGTATAAACTCAGTCATAGCTCTGTTCTGATCTGCCAGGTAATAAATTCATTACTAAAGCTAGTCTTGCTTCTCAAATGCAGATAAAAATAATGTGTCATCCATTCATACTTTCGCATACATTTTTTTTTTTAGTTCAAGTGTCAAAGTTACTATTTGACAACATGTTTTAAAATATTACTCCCAAAATTTGTGTTTGATACCAAAACGCCAAAAGTCACAGGTTCAATTACATTAAAGCATTTTTTTTATGTGTTTCATTATGAATGTACGGACATAAGTATTAACATTGCACTTGAGTTTGTTTATTTGTTTGTTTTCGTATGCGTTTGTATGTGTAGGTGTTGTGTGTGGGTGTGTTATGTTGTGTGTGCGCGTGTGTGTATGTGTGTATGCATGTATGTCTTATGTCTGTGTGTGCGTGTGTGTGTGTGCAGTTGTGTGTGTGTGGTTGGTGTGTGTGTTAATGTGTGTGTGCGCGGCGCTGTGTGTGTGTGTGTGTGTTCATGGGCGTGGGTGTCAGTAAAATTAATTAGCAGATATAGGAATATAAACGCAAACATGGCAAACCCAGTACTCCGACAAAAAGTTATATATATGATAACTATTTTAGAACTACTGATGTTTCAGTGGATGTGGTGATTGGGAAGACGACCGAAGGATTTAAATACTGTATTTACATTTATATCTTGTTGCGCGCTTGTGTGTGTGTGTGTGTGCTTGTTGAATGGATGGTCCAAGTTTGAGAATAAATGCGTATATTTAATTCCCTTAATAATTAAAGAATTAAAAGGAAACGTTGTGCTTATGTGTCTTTATGTGATGTTAGCTTGTATGGTTTTTTGTGTGTGTGATTGTTGTGATTTTGTGCGTGTGGCGTGTCCAGTTGCTTGTGAAGAAGAGAGAAAAGCTCAGTATTAGCATTTATATATTTTCTGAGTCTATTAGCTTCATTATTTACTCGGCCAGATAATATTGCGAAGTGTAAATAAATATAATCTCACATATAACACCCCCAACTTTGAAGAATGGAAAAATCCATTCAATTTCAAGGTAACTCGTCTTTGTTGGAACTTAACATATACTATATGTTATTCTCTTAAATACAAGAAAAAAAAAACTTTCCTCTTTAACGTACTTGTCCATAAGCAAGCGTCGCCAATGCTACCATTGTTTATACAAATCTAACCACTTCTGTATGCCGTTCATGTTCACAGCAATTTCCGCTCGATCGCCACGTGTAATGACTTTCCAAAGTAACTATGGCAGTTATGATTTCTGGTGTCGTTGACTCGACCAGAAACAGTAGGTGTATTTTCTTATCAAA
>JZLH01S0098051.1:39303-55211 GCA_001188425.1 Eucidaris tribuloides | reverse complement strand
CAGTCGTCGTCGTCGTCGTCGTCGTCGTCGTAGTAGTAGTAGTAGTAGTAGTAGTAGCAGTAGTAGTAGTAGTAGTAGTAGTAGTAGTAGTAGAAGTAGAAGTGGTAGTAGTAGTAGTAGTAGTAGTAGTAGTAGTAGTAGAGTAGAGTGTAGTAGTAGTAGTAGTAGTAGTAGTAGTAGTAGTAGTAGTAGTAGTAGTAGTAGTAGTAGTAGTAGTAGTAGTAGTAGTAGTAGTAGTAGTAGTAGTAGTAGTAGTGGTGGTGGTAGAGTTAGTAGTTGTACTAGATGTTGTAATTGCGGCATTTTAGTAGTAATTTGTGGTGATGGAGGTGGTGGGTGGTTTTGTTGGTTGTGTTGTTGGTGGTGGTGGTGGTTTTGGTGGTTGTGTTGGTGTTGGTGTTGGTGTTGGTTGTGTTGGTGTTGGTGTTGGTTGTGTTGGTGTAGGTGGTGGTGTTGGTGGTTTTGGTGGTGGTGGTGGTGGTGCTGCTGCTGCTGCTGCTGATTGCTGGTGCGGGTGGTGGTTTCGGTGGTGGTGGTTTTGGTGTTGCTGGCGGTAGTGGTGGTTCAGATAAATAAACAGAGTCTGAATTCTAAATGACAACGTAGATTCGATAAAAGTCATTTGAGGAAAATTGAAAAGAGTATTCATGTTTGAATGGAAACTTTGGGTGTGAAATTTCTTAACCTGAAATAAGTAGTATGTAATTTATTTTGAACCAATTATGAATGATACTACACTCATCAATCATCAACGCAACCCAATTCTTTTCGTGATAATAGGGGCATGTGAATCATGTATGAACCCAAAGACATTCGAAATGAATCATATATTTCTTGTTTTCGGGTAGTTATCTATTTGCAGGTCCATACGTCATTAAATTCAATCATACGAGTCCTAAGATATTTATTATACTGTTGCTTCACTGTAAAAATACTTAACACTTTAATAAACACTTTTCTGTAACACTTTAAAAACACTTGATCACTTTATCTGGAAATCATAAAAACGTTTAGTTAGAAATTCTGTGTATCACCTAAATGATATTTTAACGCGCTAGCGTGTGTTGGTTGTTGAAATGTTTTGGTGTTTATAATTCGTGACGAAATGTCAATGGGTTGTTGTGTTGCGCGATCTAGGTTTATATGATGAGTAGGTGAATGGTGATTGATTGTCCAAAGTAGAAAAGTAGAAGGTGGACACGAAATGAAAACATATTTCAGATCTCAAAATAAGTTTAACACAGTTTATTCATAGTTAACAAACAGTCTCAATGTAACTGTAGCACTTCCAGAATAATGCAAGTTCAACATAAAAGTAATACGTATTAGTTAACACTTGTCGCTATTTCACGACTCCGTAATTCTGTGTAGGTAACTGTCGTCCGCTACTTTACAACAATGGCTAAATCTACCACCCCAGACTAACGTGTCACTCCGAGTCCTAAGCCAAAATGTCCACCTCTCATGATGATGGAGGCGATATTTATACTCTTCCCAGGTCAATCATTATTAAGAACAAAAGATGACCTCCGGGGAATTGTCATTCAGGGTGGACACAAAGGATGACTTTCAGGGGCTTGGACATTTGACGGGTTAGAAAAAGGATGACCTTCGAAGATTTACATTCAGGGTAGGCACGAAGGATGACTTTCTGAGAATTGACGTTCCGGTTAAGAAGAAAGGGTGACCTCCAAGAACTTGATATTCAGGGTAGGCACGAAGGATGACTTTCCGAGAATTAACGTTCAGGTTAAGAAGAAAGGGTGACCTCCAAGAACTTGACACTCAGGGTAGGCACGAAGGATGACTTTCCGAGAATTGACGTTCAGGTTAAAACAAAGGATGGCTTTCAGGGAGTTGACATTCATGGTATGCGAATGAATTAAGAGGGTTAACTAAACGATCGAGTGATAAGGAAAAGGGAGGCAGGAAGTCTACCTGGGGATTAGTAGGAAACAGGATATAGGCCTACGAAGAGTTGAAAGACGTTGGAAGGAGAAACTAATTAGATGTACGCTAGGAATTAAAGAAGAAAGCTAAACATCGGGTTAATGTCATAAAATGGTGCAGATTTAAGAAGCATGAAGGACAGAAGAAAGACAAACAGCAATACGGCAAAATGGAAGTTTAGCAGAAGGCTGAAGACCATGGGAGCAAGAGGTAATATTACGTGCAGGGACAATTTATATGGGGCGCAATTCAGCCCGTTCACAAATCGTATACATCTACAATCTATTTCCGTAACAAAATCAAAAGTTCGTGTTTATTTTCTAAAACACTTCTTAAACACTTCAACATGCTAGAAATCATAAACACGTTTACGTGTTTAGGTGTTGAAATAATAAATGGGTCCGGTAATCGAACATTTATGAACACTTAAACACTTCAGTGTTTAGATCTTCAAAGAATGAATCGTTTATGATTGTCAACGCCTAAACACTTACACCTGTTTATGAAACGTGTTCAAGTGATTATGAAGTGTTTCAGAAATAAACACGATATTTTGCATACAGGCCAAGCTGATACGCAAAATTTCTTACTAAACGTGTTTACGAATTTCAGATAAACCTGTTCAGGTGTTTATAAAGTATTACAAAAAAGTGTTTATAAAAATGTGTCGAATGTTTTTACGATGGGCAGTTATGTTTGCAGTCGTTAAAATCATTCTCGATTAGGTAACAGAAAAGGATAGAATAATAATAATCAAATGTCTCTTTACTGAAATGCATATATCTTAAACGTGGTGTATACATACAATATTACCCACGGAACTCGTGTAATAGCTCAGCAAGGTTTTAATCAAAATATAGTCATGAGCAGTACGTTATACCACCGCGCCGGTTATTGACGAGAATTCACGAGTAAACTGTCCGTCAATAATTGGAGGACGGGATAAAAATAATGATTGACACTGAATTATCTGCTTGGGTGATACGTGCGTCGTGCTGTAACACATTGTCAGCGAAATTTATCTGTTAGTCTGACTTCCAGATGTTTAAATTAATCCGTCTTATATTGATAACGAAACTACTATCTGCAGTCAACTAATTTGATTAAGTGTCTTGATGTACCTTTTCTGCTAAAGATATGAGTGTACTCTGTAGGTAGAAAAAGTGGAAGAGTGAGTGTAATCTGGAGGAAAAAAAGTCGCGTTGTCTGGAGCCGAGACTACGTGTCTGAACGTGCTTACGACTTCGTACATGTACGTACGTAGATTAAACACCGTGGAATCGATTGATACGGGTGGGTGGTAGCAGTGTTACGCATCGCGGTAGTCACGGCGTGCTTAGTAGTGATCAGATAATTATGATTTGAATGGATGGTATTGATGGGTCGTTATGTATGAAGTGCGTGGGGGCAGCTGCGGCGAGAGTTAGCGCTCATCGGATGAAGTTACCTGCGACATCTATCAGTCTTTTCAGCAATGTCGAACAAAGTGACATAAATATCTAGTTGGAGTGTCGAGTCAACTCGAGTCGCAAACTTCCGAGTTGGCTGCTTGATGAGTCTCAAATGGATTTAAAGTCCATTGACATGATCCAATGATTGGAAGAAATGAAATATGCTTCTGGAACCAGACTGGTAGAAAGATATACTCAAGATTCACCGACTGGAGGGCATCTCCTGGCTGGAAGGGTTTGTCTTGAATTTGCTAACTTAAGCCAATTCAAACATGAACATACCGGTCCTTTATTACTCTAGAGCCCATAAAAAATAAATCCAATAGAAAGCTACACAACAAATCTGACAATTATAAGGGATATTATAATGCTTTTTAATGGTAGTTTTTTTAAAAATGAGTTAACGTTTGACTACAAAATGTTCACAGTATAATCTTTGCATAATTTACATGATTGTAGAATAGATTTGCCCTAGATTGAGGACTACATCCAAAATTGTATTTACCTTTAAAGTTAAAGACACTATATGACTGTGGAAGACCCTTTAAAAAAAATGTCAAACATTGTTATCTTACGTTTCTGACAGTGTTTGAATAGACAAATAAACGCCCTAGAACACAAAGGTTTGGACAGTTATGCTGTCACTAGTACAATATGTACAGATACAAATTGGCACATTAGTTATTCTCAGCCGATAGAAAATTGTGCAACACAGCAGTCTACGGGGGAAAGCTGGAATGGTCTCTTAATGACTTTCACTTTTTAAAGCAGTTAATGATCGTTTTTAACTGCAATTTTTTTTTCAGGGATTCATTTTTAGACCGTATCAGAGACAGTGATAGCATCGGGAATCATGTAGCTCACATTTTTAAAACTGGAAACATTGTTATATAATGCCTTTAATACATGAGGGAGCAGAAGTGATGACGTCAAATTGGTTCGGAAATATGTGGTGACAATAGCCAAACCATAACACGTTGCAACTGTAGCTCCCCTGATGGAAGAAACAAGCAGCTGCGACACGCTGCAATGACCTGGGCCCTTTTTCATAAAAGATAAAATCATATCAGCTTTGACATTCTACTGCAATTCTTAGCTCTGATTGGCTGTGAAATATATAGCACTGAAGCAACTGTGCTTTACAGCCAATCAGAGCCATGAATTGCAGTAGAATGTCAAAGTTGATATGATATCAACTTTTATGAAACAGGGCCCTGGTCCCGCCATTTTCCATGCACATTTCTGAACCAGAGTGACTTCACATTTCCGTTTTCCACAGTGACCCAAGTCAATTGTGAACTTGTGATTATGATTTGAATTAGGGAAAAAAAGTCCAGTTACCATGTTTATGACTGTCTTGTTCATAAAGCTTTCTGTAGTTTACTCACAAACTGATAAAACCAAAGGAATACAATTGCATGGCTCTAAAAAGATAATAATAAATTTGAATTTTAATGTACCATTTTCATTAAACTTCATAATACCTCGTCACTTTGGTCAACGCCAGGGTCAATAAAATCAAATATTAATTTCGCGACAAACTGAAAGATACTTACATCATTACAAACATTGAGAAAACAGTAACAAAGTATGGTAAATGTCTGTTGGGTTATCTTTTTCTGTTTCCAATTGCCGGATTCTGACTTATCATTCTTGTTGGGCATGTGGTAATTGTGGACAAACACAATTTGGTCACAGTGTGTTAACATAGTGACCACAGTGTGAACACACTGTGGATTGGTTCATTTCCATTGAGTGACACTGTGACCATTGACCTGCTATGACTACTGTATGGATTTCGTCAATTCTCACAGAGTGACACTGTGATCGCTGTGTGAATACACTGTGACAACGTTCAGTGGACTTGGTATATTTTCATTGATTGACACCGTGATCATTGTGTGGTCATAGAGTTCACACTGTCATGACCCTACGTCTTTCTGCCATGTCATGACCACTATATGGGTTTCGCCAATTCTCACAGAGTGGCACTGTGATCGCTTTGCAAACACAGTGTGGCATTATCGAGTTCCTTTTTCTAAGTTGTCATATACTGACACGTATTGAGTGACACTGTGATCATGTGATCGCAGAGTTCACACTGTCACGTCCTTCTGTTCTTTCGGGCACGTCATGGACGCTATATGGATTTCGCCAACTCTCACAGAGTGACGCTGTGACTGCTGTGTGAACACACTGTGACCACATCGTATTTGTTTTCCGGCAGGGGGAAGGTCTATTTATTCAAGTCATGTTATATTATTGTGTCCGGTGTGGAAGTCGATGGACAGTACTAGGCCGTACGCTACCCGTGATGTCTTACTTAATCTTGTCCCTTTCCTTGCTGACACGATAAACCCTACTGGACACCTCGCCTCAATACTTTGGCGAATAACAGTCTCCCAAATGTCAACTCATATCTAGATTTACTGAACTAGAAGCACCTTGCATGGATAGACACGTTCCATAAGTGATGATACTAAACTGTAAATATACATTTGACCGATATGCGATAAGTTCATCACACAATCTAAGTTAAATACCGACTATATCAAGAAGCGCTTAAGTTGTATGTTATGCATTTAAGCATCTATTGAAAGCACAATCGAACTATACCTGATCAAAGGACACCCAAAGGCCACTCTGCCCTTACGAATTATATCACGCAGTAATTAAGTGTCGTCTTATATACATCTGTCTTCGTAGAAAATGTCATTTCGTATCCTTTCTTGCACTTGTCCTTTAAATAGCGCGCTCGGTGAAAGGTAGTGGCGGAGCCAAGTGGGGCATGGGGACAATTGCCCCCTCCTTATTTTTTGTACTAACTCTAAATGCCCCCCCCCAATCAAAAAAGGAACAATAAAAATCTTTGTTTTCGATAATGAGGTCCGGTTTCGAAACCACCATACCTCGGTAGAAGGGAGGTCATTTTTTTGCCCCCAAAATATGCGATTGGCCGTCTTGTGCCGCCACTAGTGTAAGAGTAAATTTACCTAAATGAGAATGCAACTAACCTTCGTTTCACGGGCATGTAAGTAAAGAACTTCGAGAGAAATTTATTATTTGTACCAATTGTTGGGTTAAATGCGCAATAATTATAATTAATCGTTTAATGACCGGGCGAGTTGGCTCAGTGGTAGAGCGTCCGCTTCCGGTCCGGAAGGTCGCGGGTTCGAGCCCCGGCCGGGTCATGCCAAAGACTTTTAAAAATGGTATCTTCGGCTTTCTAGTCAGGCGCTCGGCATTATAGAACAGAGAAGGGTAATAATAACATTTATGTTATGCAGGGCCCGCTGGTAGAGCAGTCTTTATGACTGAAGTGGCTACCCTGGGTGAATAAGACGTTATTATTATTATTATTATTATTATTATTATTATTATTATTATTATTATTATTGTTATTATTATTATTATTATTAATGAAGAAAGAACACAATAAATCGTGCAATAAAGTGCGAGAATAATTGGAAATCTAACAGGAAAATGGCAATACTGGAAGTAGTCCTTATTTATTATAAAAAAAAATGCGACGGTGGAATTTGTTCTGTAGCTTTCTAGGGAATCAATTTCTATCAGGCCTGAGAATTGATTTAATAACGGTAAATATTATGATTGTTTGTCACCCAGTCCACAAATCCAAGACAAATCATTCCAGCCAGAATAAAATATTTGATAAATGTATTTGGTTGTGTTTCAACACTCTTGAAAATCCCGGGTCAGACTGACTCGGAAAAGGAATCCGTTGGGGACACAACTCGGAAAAGGGTCAGTTTCAACCAAATTGCGGGTCAAGGTTGACCGAAATATGAGTCAACCTGACTTGGATTTTGGTCAAGCTTGACCCGGAATGTTGTTAAACCTGAACCTTTTCCGAGTGTGCCCCAACGAATCCTTTCTCCGAGTAAGACTGACACGGAATTTTTAAGAGTGAACTAACTCCTTTGGTTCGTGAGTCTGTCTGTTTGCTTCTCCCTATCATGTCACTGCCCTTTAATGTTACGAAAAAAAAATGCTATCTACGACTCCTGATCGATTTTAATGCGTTAAGAATGTGCAGCAATTACCGGGGAAAAATGTGGTTTGGGGTTGCTTTATACAAAATGAATGAAGTGTAAGTTTAAGTCCAAGGTCAGCTGCAAGTACAAAACCATGCAGAAGCCTGATACGTTCCTGCAAGAACGGTAATTCACCTTATTTGTATATTCGTATCATTTTTTTTTTGTGCAGTCAAATACGTTGGGCTTGAATAAGATCCACCACAATGGTTTCTTCGTGACTGATATTCTTGATGCTATTAGTAGAACCGGCGGCATTTTCATCGCCGTGTTCGGTGGAGTCTATACTGTGTGCACAGTGTGAGTGACAAGCTTGCCTTTGAAACGGGCTGTAATGCGAACCAGCAGATAACAAAAATACACACGAAATAATGAAATCTTGGGGAAAAATACACACGGTAGGATAGACTCGCATAGCAATACAGTTATGAGCTACAATGTCTAATAATATTCTCGAGTGTAACAATCTGCGTCTTGTGTGTGTGTGTGTGTGTGTGTGTGTGTGTGTGTGTGTGTGTGTGTTGTGTGTGTGTGTGTGTGTGTGTGTGTGTGTGTGTGTGTGTGTGTGTGTGTGTGTGTGTGTGTGTGTGTGTGTGTGTGTATGTGTGTGTGTGTGTTTGTGTGTGTATGTGTGTGTGTAAATACCCAATTTTGAATATAATGCTTATATTTAACACCAAGCGTGTTGCACAATATAGATACCAAAGGTGTCACTTTTAACACCCTTGATGTTTAAGCTAATGCCCTTGATTTTGGAAGTAATTCATTTGGTGTCTGAAAAATACCCAAATATGTTCAAAGTTTATTCCACACCTGGTATTGGGGACACCATGGGTGCATGTTAGATGGGACACCATCGGTGTTAGATTTAACACCAAGGTTAGTGAAGTGTGGAAGGCATACAAAGTAGGTTCAAGGAGATATGGGGGATGGACTCAATTCTCTTTGAACAATATTCGATGCAGCTACTGTAAAATATGTCGGGCATGCACTTAACTGGTTCTTCCTTGCAGATGTATGGAAAGACAGCAGAATTTCATTTGATTATATAAGTACTGTCCACTTTCAAAATAGAAAATGCTTTTATAATAATCACTTTTCGTTTAACCTAGCTGTTTTAGTACGTGATCATTAGACGCAAGGAACGCGTGATATGAACATGTGAAAAAAAATCATAAGATATACATGAAAACTACTCAAATAAGCACGCCTATGCACTATGTCGACAAAGCCTATCAAAACGAATTACATGTGAAGATCATAAGTCGCTCAATTTTGTTTGTCGGAAATGATCGAAAAGGTATCAAAGTGTGTATGTGTGTGTGTATGTATGTGTGTGTGTGTGTGTGTGTGTGTGTGTGTCTGTGTGTGTGTGTGTCTGTGTCTGTGTGTATATGTGTGTCTGTGTGTCTGTGTTTGCGTATGTGTGTGTGTATGTGTATGTGCGTGTGTGCGAGTGTGTACGTGTGGGGATATGTTAAATGTGTGAATACAAAATTCCAATATAATATAATTAAATTTGAATTATTATTATTTTTAAGAGGATTGGCTTTTTCGTTTCAAGTGGTCTTCAACAATATCAAGACTTTTATTAACTTTCTGTAGCAGGATTTCGCCAAAATGAAACCAAAAAGAAATTTGTATGGTTCTAGGAGTGCTACCCTCTCTATTCGAGCAACAATTGCCCCTGCCCGCAAGATTACCACCCTAACAACTACCCCTATAGAGAACAATTACACGTAAACAGTCATCCCTATGCATGACAATTGCCCATACAGTGCGTCCCAGAAAAAAAAAACAGAACCCTAAAACAAAGGCTTATTGTGCGAAAGCAGCGGGGTGTATGATTGAAAAAAAAATAAATTCAAAATAAACTTTAGCTAATGCTCTTTCAAATGATATATTGAGCAAACTTACTCATTCAGGCATCTCTGAGTACCATAGGTTAAAAAATCCCAAGAGATGGACCGGTAGCGTGCACAGTGTCAAAGCCATAGAGTGTAGCAAATGGTTTTTGACATTAATTTTTTTTTAACTTATGGTACTCGGAGATGCCTGAATGAATAACTTTGCTTAATGTATCATTTGAAAGAGCATAAGTTAACTTTATTTTGAATTTGTCTTTTTCAATCAAACAGCCCACTGCTTTTTTTTTTTTTTTTTTTGGGGGGGGGGGGATTGCAGCGGTCCGCTGCCAGACTCCAAAAGTCCCGCAAGTCCAAAAAAGGTGATGAGTGGGTGGGGAGGGAGGGGGGGGGGCGGTAGTGACTCTTTTTTTTTTGGGGGGGGGTAATATTCCTTGGATCACATTTTTTTTTCTGCAGGGGGAGGGGTTCCTTTTGGTACATAGTCCCCCTCCCAAATTAGCTGACAGGCAGAAAAAATCTCTTCTTCCTCGGTCGGGGGGGGGGGGGAGGGACACGTCTGTCCCCTTCCCCCATAGGTACTCTAGTGCTGTGGAGTCAATTTGACTTGGAATGGATTAAAAAAAACAGAGTTTAAAAAAACTGTCAGCTATATAATCTTCTATGCTCTAAGTGTCTTTGGTAAGGTCTAAAAATGAAGCCCTGAAAAAATTGTACTTCAAATTGATGATTTTTAGTGCTTTAAATGAATGAGAATCTACAAGCGCTCAAGTTGACCAGATTCACCAGCCCATTTCCTCCCACTGACTTACTGTGTGTAGACCTGACTAATTAAAAGTCGGGTGGAGTACATACCATGCCAGTGGCTGCATAACTTCGTATTCTAGGGTGTTTATTTGTCCATTTGAACAGTACTATGTAGCCCACATATCAAAGTTTGACAATGTTTTAACTTGAAGCTCCACAATGTTAGCCACTGGCTTTGAGTCTTTTCTTAACTGTATTCCGAGTTAAAAGAGACTCCCACCTTACTACATTCCGAGTCAATTTCGACTTGTCAGAAATAAGAGTGGGAACGGGGGCAGGGGATTGTCCGCTAGTAGTTGTCAGGGGGTAGTTGTCCAGATTCGATGGGTAAAAATGTGCTGATCGCATGAGATGAATAAGGTGATGTACTTAAAGCCCAGGTTTAATTTTGGGTTTTCTCTTTATTTGAAAGCTTTATGCCCAAGGGTCATATCACACCAATAACAGATTCTGAATGTCCTTCGTTCGTTTTAATTAACGAAAAATCGCTCGCGGTGGGGGTGGGGGGGGGGTGACCCGAGATTATCGACTATATTTCACGTTTTATAGTATGCAAAGGGTTAATAGGTTATTAAGGTTATCTAAGTTACACCTCATCAGAAAGAGCAGAGTCGTTCTTTCTGATGAGGTATAACTCGGATAACTTTAACACCTTATTAACCCTTTGAATGCTATAATGTAAAATATAGTCAAATAATCTCGGGGGTCCCCGATGAATTTTCATTAATTAATTTAAAAAAATGAAAGACATTCAGAATCTGGTTTTGGTGTGATATGACCTTTGGACATGAAGCTTTCAAATAAAAATAAATCCCCAAAACTAAACTTGGGCTTTAAAGGCAGGGAATCTCTTTTGCACCTCTCACTGCAGACGAGGAAAAGATAACTCATGACCTTAGGCTCTTGATGAAGGGCATGTCTGTGCAAATCTTGGGGTCGGTAATTACCTAGGATTTGAAAAATACGAAAGAAAAACAGTGGCCGTTTATTGTTCGTTCTATGGTAAAACGAGTAGGAGTTTTTTGTCTCGCGAGACAAAAATTCAAATCAGAGTCTAACGGTCGCTATAATTCCACTAGAACTCAGTTTCTACATTGTATACTTTGCTAGAGCTTCTCACCTGATATTTTCTTCTAAATGTCAGTGTATTTACACAATGTTTATTCTTAGGCATGCAAAAGAGATGCTTGGCCTTTAAAGGTGTATGAAAATTCAACACGTGGCTTTGAAACACACATGTGGAATTCGGTTCCGTGTGGGCGTGCAGCGTACAGCGTGGCGTCCTTGGGTCGGTCACTGTGCGTTATTGCTATCACACTCCGATGTTTGAAATTCACGCGCGTCCTGGAAACGAGGCAATGCCGTTGCGTGTGTTTTCTTGCAGTGGTGAGAACACAAGCTTTAATGATTTCGGCTTGCGCCAGCAAATATTACGCACCGAGATATAGATTAACTCATCTACAGTATGATAAGATGCCGTCCTTATTTTGAGATAATAGGCTATGATCAAACACACTACTTACGGTTTCTGCTGTGGAAATTGTAAAGTCATTTTAAAATAATAATCATCAGTATTCGCTGAGACATATAAATTTGTTGCAAAGCTTTGTATGAGTTTAACTACTATTAGGGGTATATTCAATTCAAGAATGGTATATCAATCCAATTCGATTCTATTTAACTAGCTTCATCGGCGCTTTGCGCCGATGAAGCTGCACTACGCACCTCGTTCACTCAGTTTTTTTTTTTTTTTTTTCGGGGGGGGGTAGTGGGGGAATCCCCATATCCTCCCAATCTCCCAATATAGTCGCCAAATCTGCCAACCCCCTCCCAGCCCCTTATCCCGTTGTATCCCTCTCGTATTGCCCCTCTAATTCTTTCTCATATTACTCTTGAATTTTTCCTCTTATTCCCCCTTTATTTCCCCTAATTGCCCCATTATTCCTCCCAAAATCCCCTAATTCTCCCCCTTATCCCACTCTAATTCCCCTCATATTCCCTCCCAATCCTCCTCTTATCCCACCTAGCTCTTATTCCCCTTTATGCCCTCTCCTATCCCTCTCTCTTATCCCACCACAACGTGCATGTCTTCAAATCAATATCTATGAAGTATAAATCATTTTTAAATCATGTATTCAAATCATCTATTCATGATTATTGAAATACGGTAGAGGATTTCCTCTACAATTATGAGAAGTCAAAGTACAGTAGTTTTCCCCACGACTTTAATGATACTTCTGAATAGTCAATCCCTGTAGTTATCCCCTAGCCCCCTCAGCTGACCGACGATGTCAACATTGTTAAAAAACCAGAATATTAAGGAGATTCTATCGGTCAACACCTGGATCTATCACTTCCATCCACTCTCTCCTGCTAGTACTAATTAAACTATTCAATGACATGCTTTAGACACCCCTTACAACCAGTGGCGTAGCTAGGATTTTTTTCAGCAGGGGGTACTGCGGGTGGGACCTTGAAATGTTGTAGGGGGCACCAAAATATATATATAATATATATATATATTTTTTTTTTTTTTTTGGGGGGGGGAGGTGCATAGGCTACACATCATTACACAAATCCTATGTCTATTTTTTCGGACACAGCAGTCGTCTTAGAAACTCGCTCAGCGGGGCGGGGGGGGGGGGCGATTTTTTTTCTCCGAATCCCAGGTCCAAAATTTTCCCTGGTCACTTCACCCGCCGAAAAGTTGGTATGCACGACTACATTTTGCCGTCTGCTAAAGAAAAATCTATTTTATGTTCCCCCGTCACGTCACCCGCCGAAACGTTGCGAAGGACGACTACATTTTGCCGTCTGCTAAAGAAAAATCAACATCGTTCATGTTTTCAAACACCCCTTGGCCCTTTTGACCAAAAAAAATGCATGAATTTTACCGAATGACACCCCCTTTTTAGAATTCCTTCATAATATTGTGGGGGCACCTGGGGGGACATGAAATATGTGGGGGGGGGGGGCACTTGCCCCCCCCCGTAGCTACGCCCCTGCTTGCAACATTGCTTTGCCTTTGGACAGCAACAATAGCGTGCACTCCGACAGGTGTGGAATCTAACCGTTACACACACAGCACAATAGAGCCGACTTAAAATTACAACTTGACACTGAATCTAGCACAGTACATGTACATGGATATACTGTAGAGGGTTTCCCCTACGAGCCCAAGACCTCGAATTACTGTAGGGATTTTCCCCCTACGAGCCTAAGACTTCTGAACAACCAATAGAAACGCGGTAACGGATGCGACTTTTTATCTACAGTCAAGCGAGTGATAGGAACACTGTCTTCCAGTTACGTATGTACGTATACCAGCCAGGCGACGGTCGCCCGGGCTACGGGCTATGTCCACCATGCCTCTTCCGGGCTACGCTCAAAAAATGCGTCAGGTTTTGGTGCCGATTCTATAATAGATTATCACATTGCAACAAAATGCTGAATTCTCTGATAATTTACAATGCTCGGTTAAAAAGGAGTATTCATATTCAGATATAAAAATATGAAAATAAATAAACATAATATGTTAACATGTAAGATTGCATTATATAATTATAACGATGTATATATATTAAAATTATTACAATTAGGTAATAAAAATAATGTAAAAGTAATGAAAATAAGGTGAAAAACACAAATTATGGAGAACTCTAAAGTACGTGGCAGCTGTTGAGAAGCGCCCCCATAAACCACAAATATATGCATGCTTGTTTCTCCTTAAAGTGATAGGCTAACATTGTGGACCTTCAGTTTAAAAAATTGTCAAATTTTGATATCTGAACTACATAATAGTGTTCATATGGACAAATAAACACCCTAGAATAAAAAAAAAAGTTTGGAAAGTTACACTGCCAATGGCAAGTTATGCATGAATAAACAATTAAAACTCGGGGCTAGTTTAAATAATGGTTCGGGTTTTTGGTCTGGTCTCTGGAGCAGGGGCGTCACTAGACCATTTTGAAGGGGGGGGGCCTGGGTGCAGGGTAGACCCCCCCCCCAAAAAAAAAAATGCCTGCCCACAAAAATCTTTCCTAGCCAAACAACAACCGACAAACTTTTACCATTTGCTGACTGGCAAAATGAAAATGCCGACTGCAATGTGTGTGAATTTGCCGACTACGAGGATTAATGGGGGGGGGGTTACCCCAAACCCCCGTCTAGTGACGGCCATGCTTGGGATATAGATTTTTTCGCATAGAAAGAAACCTTCAAATGTCTGCTTAATTTTATTGGTCTCGTTTTTAGATAGGTTTACTAGTTTCTCTTTTTTTTGTAGAGGCAAACCTCGAAATCTCATCTTAATTTTATCGCTCTCGTTTTTTAGGACAATGGTAAGCAATCGAGTTTTTTTGATTTCCACAGTGCGATGTCAGCTCAGCTTGGCAAAGGACAAACTGTACGTAAAACAGCAAAAATAAATTTCTTGTCCGAAATTCACTTCACCTTGTTTTCAATCGCATCTTGATCTGTTAGCAACTAGCTCCTGCTGATGTTTATTAGAAGCTGGAATCATAGGCACTGGAACTATACCGGGAGAAATAGGGATGGGGGTTGGGTTTTATTTGAGAGCTTGCACTGAGATTAAAGGCATCATATAACAATGTTTCCAGTTTAAAAAATCTAAGCTACATGATTCCTCATGCTACCAGTGTCTCTGATAAGGTCTAAAAATTAAGCCCTGAAAAAATTGCAGTTCAAAACGATCATTAAGTGCATTTAAAAAGTGAAAATCATTGGCCGACCATTCCAGTCCCCCCCCCCCATAAGACTGCTGTGTTGCAAAATTTTCTATCAGCTGAGATTCTATTCATCTGGCGATTTTCTTCTGTACATATTTTATGAGTGACAGCATAACTGTCTGAAGTTTTTGAGTTTTATGGTGTTTATTTGTCCATCCAAACACTGTCCGATAGCATAGTTTGACATTTTTTTTTAAATGGGGCTTCCACACTGTTATATAGTGTCCTTTAAAGAGCCGCTTTTTGGTTGTGTTTATTACACGTTTTTTCTTATCATCTAAATCATTAGCGAGGCATTGTGGCTCTAGTACATCTCCATAGTATTCCGACCGCATTCAACAAGCAGTGGCGTCAATTGTTCCCAAGAGTAAGGGGGGGGGGGGATGATCATGATCAGGCACAGAAAGTTATCGGGTGAACCACCAATCCACGACATTTGAGCGCTATGGAAAACAGCAAAACACATGCAGTGCATATACGCAGCGCAGCATAGACAATACATGCACACCAGACACGTCAGACACGGATACACACCAGACCAACACCACACGCACACAGCCCAGCCACACACCATACACACACACACACACAAACACACAGACCACAACAAACACAAACACACACACATCACACAACTTCACAACACACACACACACACATACACTACACATTCATACCACACACACACACCACCACACACACACACACACAACACCACACATGTCACACCACACAGCACACACACCCACAAACACGCCCACACACACATTCAAACTACAAATATATACACACATCATTTGACAACTCCACGGGATTTGCACGTTTTGGAAAAGCAATGTTTGATAATCTGTGTAATGGCACATGATGGAGTTGGTTGGCTTTATTTTAAGAAAGACAACTAGATTCTAGACACTGTTTCAGGGGCGTCCTGGCAGAAGATTTGCTGATAGAATTTTGGATGAATAAACTTCATAATTGTCCTGGTAAATAGCGTAGGTTGTACAAGCACAGTAAGCTATGGGGAAAATGGCA
>JZLH01S0098051.1:1898-13871 GCA_001188425.1 Eucidaris tribuloides | reverse complement strand
TCCAGCGGTTTTCATTTTTAAGCCTTATCAAAGACACTTGGAGCGTGGAGGATTATGTAGCTCACATTTTTTATAACTGTCGTCAATGTTAACCTGTGGCTTTAAAAATCAATAGCGTATATTTTAACTAATTTGAAGGCCATTTTGTCCTTCCCACTTTTGAATTCAGAAATAAAAACCTGACAACGTACTGTTAATACTTTTGGAAAAGTACATGTACACTACTCGTAAGTTAGGATATATGAACTGGTTTCAGTACGCAGTGATTACATGAAAGTAGGAGAAAGCCGTTTGCGTATAATCACATCGGTACCACATAACAAATTTGAGTCGAGACCTTTCTTGCCACTTTTCTTTTAAGCCTGCGAGTTCACCGAACCTCATGAATTGATATTGACTGTCACATGCTTCGATCTCTACGCTCGGTTAGTCCAATCATAGGCCCTTTACACAAGGAACTTTTTTTCATCAAAATGTTCTTTGAAGTAAAAGATCATCGCACTGCTATAATTAACAAGTCTCTTAAAAAGATTGATAATTGATAACATAATGTCGTTAAGCACGACGGAGAACAAGACATTTACACAAGTCATGTACACTTCACATTTTGCTGATACCTCGGAACGCATTTTCGCCATTACAACAAATGATTAACAGGGAAAGCAAAGGAAAAATGTCAAATTTTGTACACAGAATACTATTGAATTACTGTTTTTGCCACTTCCCGATACACGATGAGATGACTCGTGCATGGTGGAAAAAACATTTAAGAACAATCTCCGCACCTTAAATATAACTAAAATATTGACGGAAATTATTGTCGGATACTGCAAAAAACTGAGATCAACCGTAATCATGTATGCTAATATGTAGTGTCCCTCTCTCAACATTCATATTCGTTTGAATGAACGTAAACGATATATTTCCAGAAATGCTCTTCCTATAACTGCGCATTCCAATCTGTTTTTTTTTTTTGAGGGGGGGGCGGGTGGGGAATGTGTATTTTACGTTCTGCCTGCTAGACTTTTCCGTTAATCCAAAAGTTTTTTCATCATAAATTGGGCTGGACTATCATTCGATCAAAGGAACGACGAAAATAGTATGCACAGAAGTTATAGAGAGGCAATCATTGGACATCACAAACAGCTGCTGATTGTTACACTTGCGTGATGTCATGTCATCTGTACAGCTGTGTCTAAAAACAAAATAGTTTCAATCTCGGGAGAAAAATATTTAACATGTTTAAGTATAAATTTATCTCAACAGGTATGTGTTTTTTGGTAATCGTATTTAAAGCAGAATTAATTGTCTCTGATTACTTAATTTCATTTTATTACTTTTTACCAAATCAGAGGCTATGATATACTTTTGTGCAGTTAGGTTAAATCGCATTTGTCCACTTTGTTGATTGTCTAATAACAGCTGACTTGTGGTATTGTTGCTTAAGAGACCTCATAAACACTGATATAACAATCAATAATATAAACAAATAACAATGCATTTTGTCTTTCATACGCTTAATAATGATGATTATCTAGCAAATAAAAAAAAAAAATACAATTACCCTTACTCGCGGCTTAAATTGATGATAACTGCATTCACACTGACATGCATGATGATAATCTGCTACATCTCATTTCTTTAAGGCCTGTTGTCAGAAGTATGTATCTCTTTTGTACTACAACTAATAGGAATTAAGAACATGTAGCAAACATGAAAAATTTGCTTCGTTTAATCTGAAATTGAACGATTACGATTTTCACATTCTCAGTGGATTCTCGTTAATTGCGACAATGAAAAAAAAAATATGCCAGAAACCTGCGCTTGTAGATGTACAAAAGCACATACGGTTATACTGGAGACAAACCGCCAAATATTGCCATCATAACAGAAATTCCAATATATCTCGGGTTTTGACCACGACCAAATAAAATTTGTATAAATAAATTATATTATCAATATAAATTGTATTGGACATATTATTTGGTCTTTAGCTTCATGACAATTACCAAAAATAACTAGGTGCAGAATGTTTGATATAATAAAAGAAATCATGTTCACTTGGACCATTTTTTTTGTAGGACAGACTGTAAGTCCATAATTATGCTTATACCGTACCTGACTCCTCCAGAGAGGCCGCGTCGGCCGGGCAGCCAACGTTCCTTCCAAGCAGACCCACAACAGTTGCATACATACTCAATTTGCTGTAGTTACAACCCTGCCGACAAAAGTTTGGAAGATATGCTTTATTCTTTGCGTAGCTCTGCTTTAAGTGCAAGATTTCTTTAAAAAATAATGAATCCATTACCCGATGCCAGAAATATCCATTACTAATGCTTCAAATAAGCTTCACTCTAGGGTGCGCCAGGGTAACATATTTAGGAGGGGCAAATCAGTCGGAAAAATTTTGCCGCCCACACATTTTTTTTACTAGCAAAATCCGGGGGGGGGGGGGCTACTCAGATTTTGGCTCCGACGGGGGGTGTGCCGCTGGAAGTCGAAAAAACCTCGACCCTTTTTTTAAGGCGTCATTTTGGCGGAAATGGTACCTATTATTAAGCGTTTTTTATTAAGAAAAGTGGCATTTTTTACATTTTAGCCGATGGAAATAGCGCGAAAATATCTAGTTGTAAATCCGTAAAATTTCAAAATTCATGACCCATGTTTAAAGGATTTTTTTCCCCACAAACCATACCCGATGTTTCAAGTTTGGTTTTTTTTTTCGAAAAAAGTCACCTATTAGATCGGCACACTCCCGTTTACCTTAAGATAAGGCAAGATACCCCCCCCCCCCCCCGGAGGCAAAATGCAAGCGAACAGGCGTCCGACAAGCGGGGGCAGGGGGCCGACGAGACAAAAATATTTTTTTGACCGCCATTTTTTTAATAGCAAATTCAAAAAAGGAGGGCCGATATTTTCGAAAAACAATAAAATTCCCGTCATTTTGATAATACAAAACAGGGGTGGCCGCCACCTCTGACCCACTGTCGCGCCGCCTCTGCGGCTCTAGTGCAGTCAAGAAACCTTTTCTCCTGTATATCAATAACAATACATTTTGCTCAAAAAGTATATTGTTCCATAGCTTGTGTCCATACTGTTAAATGTGTTCACTACAGTAATTAATGGTGTTAAATGCGTCAAACTGTCAAGACGGCCTCAACGTTTCTCTTTTCATGAACTTTTTCAGTCAATGGAAAAGATGTTGTCTTTTTTGAGACGATTTTATCCTTGAATATGCATTGATACAAAGGGTTGCAGCCGTAGGCAATCGACTAAAATATCTTTTACGCGGTCTTACCGACTATATACAGATTGTTTAGAGATAATGAGAGGCATAACAGACCAATTCCTGCATGCATACACATTCATTATATAATGCATATTTATTACTTAATTGCAAAATCTATTTCAGTCAGTTATTTGTATCCTTTGTCTATGTTTTTATACATCAAAACTTAGTAAATTGTTTTTTAATGATGACTTAATTCAGAATTCGTTGAGTCTTTACATTTTGCTTATTAATTTATGTAAACCACTTTTTTTAGTAGGTTTAGTGTTTACAATAAGTTAGTGATATTTAATATTAGGATAGAAATGTTACTTTACTGAGTGTATTGTCCATGTTGTGGTTAATTCGTTAATTAAGCAATGTGAGTAATTTGTATAAGTTTTGTGCTCGTATTTTATTCATATTATGTTTTGTTTACATGAGCAATTTCAGCTTTTCGGGATGTGATGATATTCAGTTTTTTCATAAACCAATGTATCTGTCTATCTGATCTATTCTATCTATCTTCAATGCAAACTTTGTGGTCAAGGTTATACATGACAACACTATAACAGATTTCTACCGGGAATTTTTTTGGATCATAGCGACACAATTTTTATTTTGGGTATTGAAATGCATTCAAAAAAGGGCGGCCGTGGCTGCCGTTTTGAGCATTTGGGGAGTGCACATCTTCGGATGTTAAAGTTTAGAAGTCAAAGCATGTAAGGAGGTGCGCAATTTGTTTTGCTTTGCAAGAGCGGCCCAAGTGCGCCCCCCCTCCCCCATCCTACGCCTGTCAAAGAAACAAAACTACAAATTCACTGATGATATTACTGTCATATAGAGCCGTATTACCTTCTGTTGCAATAAAAACATTTCCACGTGTAAAGCGTTGTTTTTGGTTCTGATAAATGTTTTGGTGGCGTTGCTTTTGTTATTCGTAAATAGCCAGTGGCACATTGTCTTCCTCTCCTCGCTTCTCAGCGACTACTTCCGGCATAAATATGTGGAACTTCTTATTCTCTTTCTTCTCATCTTCTTCCTCAATCCTATTATTCATCCTTATTTTTCTCTCGCATTCCTTTTTTCCCTCCTCCTCGCTTTTCCTTCCTCCTCCTCCTCCTCCTTCCTCTTGGTCTGCCTCCTTCTTTCTTCTTCTCTCTTTTCTCTTCTTCTGCTCCTGTTTTGTAAGCATCTGCCAAATGTGGCTTCTGCGTTTTTGCTCTAGTTTTAGTTGTTTGTTGTTGTTGTTGGTTTTTTGAAGTCGTTTTCAATAATTTTTATGTACTTATGCCAACACTTCTAGTTGTATTTGATGATTGTTAAATCTGCCATTTTTGATATAATTTATTGCCATTTGAAATTCTCATTATTGCAAAAATTGATCTTAATAAGGTTTTACTTTGCAAAGTCAAAAGTTTTCTTCTTCTTCGTTGTTCTTCTCTTCTTCTTGCTTCTTCTTCTTCTTCTTCTCTCGTTCTTCTTCTTCTTCTTCTTTCTTCTTCCTCTTCTTTCTTTCTTTTCTTTTCTTCTTCTCTCTTCTTCTTCTTCTTCTTCTTCTCTCTTCTTCTTCTTCCTTCTTCTTCTTCATCCTTAAGAACAAAATGTCATCAGACACAAAACACACACACCACAACATACACACACGAACACACACACACACACACACACACACACACACACACACACACACCACTCAACACAACACATCACAACACCACAGCACACCACACACACACACACACACCACACACACACACAGCACCACACACACCACACACATCACACTCACACATACGCACCAATCAGATTTAAAGGATACTATCGAATACCAAAGTCATTACCTTTAACGCCAAGGGTTTTGCATCTAATATTGTGCAACACTTGTAAGTGTTAGATTTAAACACCTAGCTTTGCGTGTACCGACATATAGTATTGCGAAATCATGCAGATTGGTCACGTAGCTCCCAAACATCATGGTGCTTCGTTGGACCCATCCCAAACCCATTAGCAGTGAGAGCTTGGCGAGGGGTTTACAGCACCCCTAGAAAACTTGAATTTTTCAGCACTATCTAATTGTTTTTCAGGAACTTAACATTGCTTTTTGTCACATTGCTTGGCACCACAGAATATCTTTTGTATCGTCAATCGTAATAGAAGTATTTGGTAAATTTTGAGAAAAAAAGGAAAGCTTACAAATTAATCTGGAAACATTGTGAGCCCTCTGCTTGCATTCTTACAGATGATGATCACTACTATAACAACAAGAGTCACGTACATTCATTCTGACAAAATGCGATGGCTCAGTTTAAAATCATTTTACTTAAAAAGCATATGGGATGTGTGTACTCTCCATCTCCCTCGTCAAAAAGTATCGACAATTATACGACCACGCCCCCCTCACATCACAGGGGCGTCGATACTGGAGGTGGACAGGGCGCATTCGCCACCCCAATAAAATTATTGGGGGAGACATATCGATTTGCCCCCCCCCCATAATTTTGACAACTTAAAAATCAAAAAACACAATACAAGGATACGTTTAAAAAGCAGTGTAAAACACTACAAAGCACTAAACGTAATATACAAATATTATTAAACATATATAATTTTCATTTTTTTGGCGCGTTTCGCGCGCAAAATTCTATATCTTTTGATTGGTGTACAGATCTCGTCGATTTTTTTTTGTCGAAAGTTTTCTTAACTTTGCCCCAACCCATCAGAAAGATGGTTCGACGCCCTTGCCCCACCACCAGGGATGAATGCCGCTGTGTTTGTTTGTTTTTTTTGGGGGGGGGGGCAGAGAAATATTTCTAAAGGCACATTGTATTCCCATGCATGTTGTCGTCGATAAAATTAAAGTTTTGTCGGATTCATGAACCTTGGAGGCTTTTCCCCTTAAAGGCACACTGTCATGACAGAATAGGAAAAAAAATGCCCTCTCTTGACTCAAATTTTGAAATTGGGGCAGTAATGCTACCCATAATGCAACAGAAATATCCTGGTGGTGCAGTAACATAAAAAAAATTGTTTTCCTCCTGTTATCAAGTACACTATGGCCGCACTACAGCAGCCCGTATTTGAGTATGTGCCTGCATCTAAAGACAGTTCTTATCCTCTCGGTGGTTGAGTTGACCCTTGACAGTGGGCCTTTAAGGGCTCAAACAAGTATTTTACAAGAAAATGAATCAAGAGCATGAAAAAGCCTCTGCCATCAAGAAACAAACCGACAAACTCAATAACAGACTTACAACAACTTCGGCAAAAACATTATTTACTTGAAATTAGGGACAAAAATGACGTGAGAAGCAATATTTATCTGTATTCCGTCACACAAAATTGTTGTTGTTGTTGTTTTTCATTTCGCTTGTCTCTGTTAGTTGTTTGTGGGCCTAGTTAATGCATTTGAAGAAATATCAGCAAAACGTGAACCTGAGTAGGAAACGTCTCCTTTGTCCGAGCATTACAAATAGAGAAAGAGGAAGATATCCTAACAAAAAGGAACTATTGTATAGGATATAGAAAGTCCCTTAACTTCAAAACACGCCACGTAGTTCAGCAACCTTTCCCGAACCGCAAACGCCCATAAATGACGTAGAGTAATGCATTTTTCATTTATTTATTTGTTATAGTTTTCATCATGACATCATACCTGAAGCGAGTGGAGACGTGATACACAAATACGGTACAGCAACGTTCACGTGCATACTTTTCAGTTGTTTTTCTGTTAAAGACGAAGGCTAACATTGTGGACTTCAAATTAAAAAAAAAAATGTCAAACTTTGCTATCTGCGCTACATAGTAGAGTTTGAATGGACAAATAAACACCCTAGAATACAAAAGTTTGGAAATTTATGCTGCAACTGGATATGAATGAAGAAACAATTAGTACTCGGGGCGAGTACAACGTAGCCTAGATCTACACACAGTAAGTCTGTGGGAGAAAATGGGCAGGTGAATCCGGTCAACTTACGATTTTCACTTTTTTAAAGCACTAGATAATCATTTTGAAATATTTTTTTTCCAGGGTTTCATTTTTAGCCTTATCAAAGACACTTGGAGCGTGGAGGATTATGTAGCTCACATTTTTTTAACTGTCGTCAATGTTAACCTGTGGCTTTAAAAATCAATAGCGTAATATTTTAACTAATTTGAAGGGCATTTTTTGTCCTTCCCACTTTTGAATTCAGAAATAAAAACCTGACAACGTACTGTTAATACTTTTGGAAAAGTACATGTACACTACTCGTAAGTTAGGATATATGAACGTGTTCAGTACCGAGTGATTACATGAAAGTAGGAGAAGCCGTTTGCTATAATCACATCGGTACCACATAACAATTATGAGTCGAGACCTTTCTTGCCACTTTTCTTTTAAGCCTGCGAGTTCACCGAACCTCATGAATTGATATGACTGTCACATGCTTCGATCTCTACGCTCGGTTAGTCCAATCATAGGCCTATTACACAAGGAACTTTTTTTCATCAAAATGTTCTTTGAAGTAAAAGATCCATGCACTGCTATAATAACAAGTCTCTTGAAAAAGATTGATAATTGATAACATAATGTCGTTAAGCACGAGAGAACAAGACATTTACACAAGTCATGTACACTTCACATTTTGCTGATACCTCGGAACGCATTTTCGCCATTACAACAAATGATTAACAGGGACAAGCAAAGGAGAAAATGTCAAATTTTGTACAACAGAATATATTGAATTACTGTTTTGCCCACTTCCCGATACACATGAGAGACTGTGCAGTGTGGAAGAAAACATTTAATGAACAAGTCTCGGCACTTAAATATAACTAAATATTGATCGGAAATATTGTGCGGATACTGCAAAAACTGAGATCAACCGTAATCATGGTGTGCATAATATGTATGTCTCTCTCTTCCAACATTCATATTCGTTTGAATGAACGTAAAAGATTTTATTTCCAGAAATGCTTTCTATAACTGCGCATCCATTCTTTTTTTTTTTTGGGGGGGGGAGGGGGAGAAATGTGTATTTTACGTTCTGCGCATAGACTTTCCGTTAATCAAAAATGTTGTTTTCATCATAAATTGCCGGTGGACTTCATTCGATCAAAGACGAAAAATATGCACAGAATGTTATAGAGGCATCATTGACATACAAAAGCTCGTGATTTGATTACAGGGCCGTGCATGTCCATGTCATTGTACAGTGTGTCTAAAAACAAATAGTTCAATCGGGAGAAAAATATTTAACATGTTTAAGGTATATAATTTTCTCAACAGGTATGTGTTTTTGGTATCGTATTAAAGCAGAATTAATTGTCTTTCTGATTAACTTAATTTCATTTTATTACTTTTACAAATCAAAGGCTATGATTACTTTTGTGCAGTCAGGTTAAATCGCATTTGTCCACTTTTGTGTATTGGTCATAATAACAGCTGACTTTGTGGTATTGTTGCTAAGAGAACTCATAAACACTGAATTATAACAATCAATAATAAAACAAATAACAAATGCATTTTGTCTTTCAATACGTTAATAATTGATGATTATCTAGCAAATAAAAAAAATAAATACAAATACCCTTACTCGGCATTAAAATGATATAGACTGCATTCACACTGACATCATGATGATAATCTGTACATCTCATTCCTTTAAGGCCTGTTGTCAAAGTTATGTATCTCTTTTGTACTACAAATAATAGGAATTAAGAACATGTACAACATGAAAAATTGTTCGTTAACTAAATTGAACGATTACGATTTTCACATTCTCAGTGGGATTCTTCGTTAATGGACAATGAAAAAAAAATATGCAGAACCTGCGTGTACATGTAAAGCACATACGGTATACTGGGACAAACGCAAATTTGCATCATAACAGAAAATTCAATATATCTCGGGATTGACACGACCAAATAAAATTGTATAAATAAATTATATTATCAATATAAATTGTATTGGAATATATGGTCTTTTAGCTTCATGACAATACCAAAAATAACTAGGTTGCAAATGATTTTGATATAATAAAAGAAATCATGTTCACTTGGACCATTTTTTTTGTAGACAGACTGTAAGTCCATAATTATGTTATACCGTACCTGACTCCTCCAGAGAGGCCGCGTCGGCCGGGCAGCCAACGTTCCTTCAGCAGACCCCACAACATTGCTACATACTCATGCTGTAGTACAACCCTGGACAAAAGTTTGGAAGAATATGTTTAATTCTTTGCGTAGCTCTGCTTTAAAGTGAAGATTTCTTAAAAATAATGATCCATTACCCATGCAGAACATATCATTACTAAGTTCAAATAAGCTTCACTCAGGGGTGGCGCCAGGGTAACATTTTAGGAGGGGCAAAATCAGTCGGAAAAATTTTGCCGCCCACACATTTTTTTTACTAGCAAAATCCGGGGGGGGGGGGGCTACTCAGATTTTGGCTCCGACGGGGGGTGTGCCGCTGGAAGTCGAAAAAACCTCGACCCTTTTTTTAAGGCGTCATTTTGGCGGAAATGGTACCTATTATTAAGCGTTTTTTATTAAGAAAAGTGGCATTTTTTACATTTTAGCCGATGGAAATAGCGCGAAAATATCTAGTTGTAAATCCGTAAAATTTCAAAATTCATGACCCATGTTTAAAGGATTTTTTTCCCCACAAACCATACCCGATGTTTCAAGTTTGGTTTTTTTTTTCGAAAAAAGTCACCTATTAGATCGGCACACTCCCGTTTACCTTAAGATAAGGCAAGATACCCCCCCCCCCCCCCGGAGGCAAAATGCAAGCCGAACAGCGTCCGACAAGCGGGGGCAGGGGGCCGACGACGACAAAAAATATTTTTTTGACCGCCATTTTTTTAATAGCAAATTCAAAAAAAGGAGGGCGATATTTTCGAAAAACAATAAAATTCCCGTCATTTTGATAATAAAACAGGGGGTGGCCGCCCACCTCTGACCCCCTGTCGCGCCGCCTCTGGCTCTAGTTCAAGTCAAGAAACCTTTTCCTTATATCATTGAACAATACATTTGCTAAAAATATATGTTCCAAGCTTGTGTCCATAACTGTAAATGTGTTTCACTACAGGAATTAATGGGTGTTAAATGGTCAACTGTCAAGAACGGCTCAACGTTTCTCTTTCCATGCTTTTTTCAGTCAATGAAAAGTGTTGTCTTTTTGAGACGATTTTATTCTTGAATTATGCATTGATACAAAGGCGTGTGCAGCCTAGGCAATCGATTAAAATATCTTTTACGCGTCTTACCGATATACTACAGATTGTTTAGAGATATGAGAGGCAAACAGACCAATTTCATGATGCATACACATTCATTATATATGCATATTTATACTTAATTGCAAAATTATTTCAGTCAGTTATTTTATCCCTTGTCTATGTTTTTATACATCAAAACTTAGTAATTGTTTTAATGATGACATTAATTCAAGAATTCGTGAGTCTTTACATTTTGTTATTAATTGATTAAACACTTTTTTTTAGTAGTTTTACAATAAGTTAGTGATATTTAATATTAGATAAAATGTTACTTTACTGGTGTATTGTCCATGTTGTGGTTAATTCGTAATTAAGCAATGTAGTAATTTGTATAAGTTTTGTGTCGTATTTTATTCATATATGTTTTTGTACACTGAGCAATTTCAGCTTTTGGGATGTATGATATCAGTTTTTTCAATAAACCAATGTATCTGTCTATCTATCTATCTATCTATCTTCAATGCAAAACTTTCTGTCAAAGGTTACTAATGACAACATATAACAGATTTCTAGGGAATTTTTTTGGACATAGCAACAATTTTTATTTTTGGTATTGAAATGCATCAAAAAAGGGGGTGGGCTGGTTTGAGCATGGGGAGGTGCACATCTTCGGAAGTTAAAGTTTAGAAGTCAGCATGTAAGGAGGTGCGCAAATTTGGTTTTGCTTGCCAAGACCGCCCAGTGCGCCCCCCCCCCCCATCCTACGCCCTTGTCAAAGAAACAAAAACTACAAATACTGGTGATATACTGGTCATATAGAGCCGTATTACCTTCTGTTGCAATAAAAACATTTCACGTGTAAAGCGTTGTTTTGTTCTGATAAATGTTTGGTGGCGTTGCTTTTGTTATCGTAAATAGCAGTGCATTGTCTTCCTCCTCCTCCCTCTTCTCAGCGACGTACTTCCGGCATAAATATGTGGGAACTTCTTATTCTCTTTCTTCTTCATCTTCTTCCTCAATCTATTATTCCTCCTTATTTTCTTCCCATTCCTTTTCCTCCTCCTCCTCCTTCTCCTCCTCCTCCTCCTCCTCCTCCTCCTCCTCCTCCTTCTTCTTCTTCTTCTTCTTCTTCTTCTCTTGCTCCTGTTTTGTAAGCATTGCCCAAATGTGGCTTTGGTTTTTGCTAGTTTTTGTTGTTGTTGTTGTTGTTGTTTTTGAAGTTCGTTTTCAATGTAATTTTTATGTACTTATGCAACACTTCTAGTTGTATTTGATGATTGTTAAATCTGCCATTTTTGTATAAATTTGCCTTGAAATATGTATTATTGCAAAAATTGATCTTAATAAGGTTTTACTTTGCAAAGTCAAAAAGTTTTCTTCTTCTTCGTTTTCTTCTTCTTCTTCTTCTTCTTCTTCTTCTTCTTCTTCTTCTTCTTCTTCTTCTTCTTCTTCTTCTCTCTCTCTCTCTCTCTCTCTCTCTCTCTCTCTCTCTCTCTCTCTCTCTCT
>JZLH01S0098018.1:23299-35510 GCA_001188425.1 Eucidaris tribuloides | reverse complement strand
CTTTCAAATTCTGTGTTGAGTTAGCCCTATCAGATAATACAAACTGAATTAACCCTGGGTTAGGTTTTTAACGCTGACTCTACATTATAGTCGAAGTATGTTGACCTTTGACCTTGATTTTGTGACCTGAAATTCTACCCAAGTGATTAGGGATCCTTCTTAACCCGTAAATCCAAGTTCCAAGAAATAAGGACTTATACTTTCATAATCATGCCAAAAATTCAAAAACTTAACTTTGGTAAAGTTTTTCTTGCTGACGCCGCCACCGCCGCCGCTGTCGGAAAACCGGCGCGTATATCTCGCTTTGCTATGCATAGAAGTTCAAGGGCGTAGGCTCGGGGGGTGCACTCGGGTGCACGTCGCACCCCCCCCCCCCCCCCCCGCCAGAGCCATAGGAGTTCCGCTCCGGGCAAGCAAAACGAAATTTGCACCACTTTTTCTGCTTTCAACACCCGATTTACTCAACTTTAGTTGCACCTCCCTAAGGTGTGCACCTCCCCATGTCACTTTAGTTCCACCTCCCCAAGATGTGCACCTCCCCGTGCCCAAACCAGCCTACGCCCTTGATTAGAAGGCGAGATAGAAATGAATCGAAGACAAAATCTTGCCAGAAAGCGTTCACCTGGAACTTTTCCCCGTCTACTTGTATAGGGGCGGGGGATCCAACAGTATTAGCTACCCGAAATCGCTCTTGCAGACACTAAACGTTGTGGCAGCTCCATTTAAAACTAGTCAAACTTTGGTATCGAACCTCTATTATAGTGTTTGCATTGACAAATAGACAACTTAGAACCCGAAATTTATATGCTGTCACTAGTAAAATATGTACAGATAATTAATGTCATTTGCATGCACACAACAAATATAACACAGCAGTCAATGAGTGAAAATTGGAACGATTGCTAATTGACTTTCGCCATTTAAAACTCTTAATGATTGTTTAGAACTGAATTTTTTTTTCAGAGATTCATTTTTAGACCTTATCAGAGGCACTAGTAGCCTGAAGAATATAGCTCAAATTGGTTAAACTAGAAACATTGTTGAATGATGCATGTCATCATGGTAAAAGGCAAAAGGGAAAACCATATAAGTTACAAACGAGAAGACAATGACAAGATCAACCAATCATGTAGGTGAGCTCGAAAAACTTGCTTTCATCAGGTTCATAGATTTTTAATCGTCTACCTTTGCTGGTCTGCAGAAGTCATGATGCACTCCTGGTCATTGTAATTAGCATCACTTCATTACCTATGCTGAATCCTGAAGATCATTTCTTCGAAGACAGTGCGATCATCTTTTCCATCCTTCATCTTTCTCGGTGGTGCCCAACTGTTTTCAAGACTTCGGCATGTATGCTGAACGAAATCATGATCATTTCAAGTTTCATCATGAGTCCGTGAACATGTACAGCTGCACCTGCAGCTGAACTAAAATGGGGATGACGGTGGGGTGGGATGTGCAGGGACGTCGATTTTTTTTTGGGGGGGGGGGACAGTCACCCCACCAACTAAAATATTTGGACAAACATATTGTTTTGTCCCCCATCCCCTAAAAAATGACAACTTGAAGGATTAAAAAAAAGTAAGGGAAGAGTATGTTTAAAAGTTCGTTGTGGGCCCATATTTCAAGGAACTACAAAACTATTAAACTTAACATAAAAATACTACCAAACATGCACAATTTTAGGCGAGCTTCGCGCGCACATTTGTTTGGTGCCGTGAACTGTTGACACTTTTCTTACCCCCCCCCCATCCGAAAAAAAGTGGATCGGTGTATGTGGGGCTGTGAATGCTTGTACTGATGAATGAAAGTCCGCTTCTGCAGTCAGATTAAGGTCATCGAATACAGACAGTAATCGATGTATGATAGTTTTGACCTTAGCAGAACCGAATCGATGAAGCAAAAAGGTCACGTTGTTTCGCACATTGCCTCTAAAACTGACGATAATAGGTTCAAGTATGGGGCCATGTCATGTTTAATGAAGAGATTCTATTCAGTTAATTCTACTAAAGTCACTCAGATCAAAATTTGTGTAACCAATGATATTTAAGGGTTCGGGTGTCAACTACCAATAATTCAACCAGCCACCTGTTGTCTAAGGACGTGAAAACTTGTTCAGGTACTTTGGTGACTTATCCGATGCATATCTGTCTGCAGTAGCACTTGGCAAAAATGGGAAACCATACCTTTCTTTTACGATAATTTCGACACTTTCCCTATCATGAAATCAGTATAATATATGTTATTATCTCAAAATAAAATTCTTCATGATAGTAATGTTGGAATTGTGCGCAGACGCGCAGTTGAGTATATAGTTACATTTCAAATTTTTCCATTGCATCTTGGCGCGCCCCTCGTTTCTAAGCACTGTGTGTTTACTAAGTCTTTTGTGATTAGTTTTAGCGAAAATTTATTATCATTATAAAAAAGGCATCTCCTTCTTTAAAAGTGGCGATTAATTGTACAATCAAACATAATTCCGTTGTCTTCCCATCAGCAAGTAGAATCCACTTGAGCGTATGTGCAACATAATCGAGATGTGGCATTGAACATTGTTCAAAGAGAATTGAACTTCATCCCTCATATTTCCTTGACGCCATTGACACCATTGATGTTTCGATCTTCGTTCTTGGTTAATTGCGATCCTCTAAAATACTCTAGGCAGCGTTTACACTGGAGGTTGGTTGAAGCAAAACTGAGCTCATGACTAGATGGAATGGTAACATTGAGCAAACATGGAAACAAAAGAGGGGGCAGACACACAGAAGGACAGAAAGAGAGAAAGTCTGCCGCAACAAAGTTTACAACCGAGATCGATGTATAAATACGCTTTCGCAGTTGCAACAAAGGAATCAATCGAAGCATCAACAGTCACGTTGCCTACCACATTGGCTTCAATGGTAACATCGTTATCTTGCTTTAAAGGCATCGTATAACAATGTTCCCAGATGAAAAAAAAAATCTTAGCTTCATGATTCCTCATGCTACCAGTGTCTTTGATAAGGTCTAAAAAATGAAGCCCTGGAAAAACTGTGGTTCAAAACGATCATTAAGTGCTTTTAAAAAGTGAAAATCATTGAGCAACCATTCCAGTTCTCCCCGATAGAGTGCTGTGTGGCAGAATTTTCTCAGCTGAGAATAATTCATGTGCCGATTTTTATCTGTACATATTTTACGGGCAACAGCATAACTGTCTAAACTTTTGTGTTCTAGGGTGTTTATTTGTCCATTCAAACACTGTCAGATAGCAAAGTTTGACATTTTTTTTTTACATGGGGCTTCCACAGTGTTATACATTGTCTTTAACGCCAATCCAATATTTTATCCAATGTGATACTCTCTCCAAGGTACAGACATTAAAGACATTATGTAACATCGTGGAAGACCCGTTTAAAAAATTTGCCAAACTTTGCTATCTGACATATCTGACAATGTTTGAATGGACAAATAATTACCCTAGAAAACAAAAGTTCATGAAGTTGTGCTGTCACTTGCTAAATATGTACAGATACAAATTGGCACACGAGTTATTCTCAGCCGATGGAAATTCTGCAACACAGCAGCCCACGGGGAGAAATCGAATAGTGTCTCAATGATTTTTACTTTTTTAAAGTACTTAATGATCATTTTGAATTGTATTTTATTCCGGGCTTCATTTTTCGGCTTTATCAAAGACACTATATGGAGAATCATGTAGCTCACATTTTCTTGATGTAAATATTGATTTACAATGTCTTTAAATGTTGTTTAGTTACATGGACCCCTAGTGAGTGAAACACTAATAGTGAGTTCAGATGCGCAATTACCCAAAATATATATTTAGGGGGCTTAATCTTTACGAGAGAGCGAAGCGACCAAGCGGGAAAGGGTATGGGAGGGGGGGTCCCCCTTCCCATGGTAGGGAGTCTTTTTTTCATTTTAGACTTGAAAATGTGCAATCTGAGGCATACCTGAAAAGGAAATTTCGACTATGTGTCACGCGTGTCATGATTCGACCGACAGGAAAAGGGTACTTTTTTTCAGGAACTTGGAAACATAGTTATGAAAATAAGCACCCAAAAATAGTCTTCGCAAATTCCATACCAGCATTATACCAAATACTTCATTACTTATGTAAATATGAACGAGGTACTAAAACGTAGAAATGAAAAATCGAAACGAGCGTGCATAGAGAGGATGTGATGCGGTGGGGTACCGTGGTTTCACTCCAACGGTAAGGGAGCTTTTGAAATATTGATACATGTAGTTGGCAACTCTGTAAAAGAACACTATTGGGCCTACAATTAAAGCAGGCGTGGTTCCAGAGCGGAAATTTCCCCGACCATCCCACGGTAGGAACTTTATAAAAATAAGCATAGAAAATACGTGAATCTAGACATGGTAATTGCATATTTTAAAGGTATATTAGGGATTGTAATCAGGTTCTCAAAAAGATGTATAGGAAGCAGGCCTATGTGAAAACTGTAATTGGGTAGTCGTACTTGCGATGGACAGAAGCGACCGAGCTGGGGAGGGTGTAGGACGGGGAAAAACCCCTCCTACGGTAGGAACATTTTGAAAATACATAGAAAAGACAGGTTCCTAGGCATGGTAAATACATATTTCAATGGTATATTATTTTCATCAACACTATGTAAATCACTTGTATGAAACTGAAAATAGCCATGGTTAATATTTATTGGGGAAGGGCTAGCGCCTCCAAGCCCCCCCCCCCCCAGTACGCCGGTGATTACCTACCCTCCCTACTCAAAAGTATTGCAACATACATTATAACACATGCATTTTGAGTCGAAGGGGTATTTCTGTATTGATGTCCTAATGAAGTTAATTATTGGAAAATAACAAATTATTTGAAAAGCAATCAAAGAATATAATTTCTCCTTTCTTCAAATACAAGCGCACCCACGACAGAGGGGAGGGAATATAAAAAATTAACATTTTCGCCTCCCTACAGGGGTGGGGTGTTAATTCACACTAGCATCGTAATTCGATTTCATAATTGACGTCTAACGATTTTGATGGTTTGAAAAGACTTCAATAAACAAAAAATTGCAATATGTTCCTTTGAAGCTGTCTCAGAAAGAAGACACCACGCCGCGAAGAAGAAAGCGCCTCCTATCTTCATAAGACAGTGGTAAGGAGGATACGCCCCATATTTTAGACAAGACCTCTTCACGTCATAATTTCTTATTCTTTCTGAATTCTAAAGGCGGTTTACTATTGTAAACATCCTAAAATTTGCTTTCATGCGACTTTTCAATACACTGGATACAATAATTGGAGAGAAGACCATCATCTTGAATTAGTAGCCTTATTCTCCCATTTCACTGTCTTGTGAAGATTACCTCTTTGCGGCCTGGTGTCTTCTTTCTGAGACCGCATCAAAGGTGCTTATTGGCATTTTTTGTTATTAGGAAGTCTTTTCAAACTATCAAAACCGTTTGACGGCAAATATGAAATCAAATTACGATGCTAGAGTGAATAAATACCCCACCCCTACAGGGAGGCGAAAAAATGTTAAAGTTTTATGTTCCAGCCCCTCTTTCATGGGTGCGTCTGCATTTAATAATCTCTCCACCCTGGAGAAGAAAGAGGAAATTATATTCATTGATTTCTTTTCAAATAATTTATTTTCCAATAATAAACTTCATTAGGACATCATTACAGAAAGACCCCTTCAACTCAAAATGTATGCATCATAGTGTATGTTGCAATACTTTTGAGTAGGGAGGGTACAGGAGAGGATTAACGTGAATCAATGAAAAGTCTTAGACAATCCATTTGACATGCTTGAGGTTAAAAACGAATGGACAAAAGAAACACGGGGGTGACGTTGCAAAACACATTGCCTTTGAACTGACAATTGCAGGTAACATAATCATTTCAAGAATTATCCAGTGAGATCCAACTTTCACGCTTGATAAATCTTTGCATTATGTTAGAATACACTGATCAAAATTTACGCAATAAACAAAATTGATTTTTGATCGCTATATGCCCCCTATGGTTTCATGATTAGGTTATGGTCAAATGGAATGGTTACATTTTGTCACCCACACTAAAAATAACAAAAGGTGCTGCAATTAGATTTAGATCATCGAACAAAGATAGATGTATAATATGCATTTACGGTATTGTACTTGCAACAAAGGACTCGATCGAAGATTTATCTGTCACGTTGCAAAACACATTTACCTTGATGCTGATATCGCTGGTACATTTTGGCGTGAATTGTTTTCATGTACGAATTAAGGTCCATGTGCTTTCGACTGCAAATCAAGGAAATGTGCAATACTGATGGAATAATTTCCATCACCACCCAGTCCTTCATGTTGACGAAGCCGGGAGCTCGGGTGAAAACACGCAAAGGATAATATTGACGTGAATCAATGAAAGTCTATGACAATCAAGTTTAGATAAAAACCCAAAATCTATAACACAAAAACATGGGGTCACGTTGCATAGCATGTTGCCTATAAACTGACAATCGCTGTAAAGAATTCTCCGAGGAAATTGAACTTTCACATTCGATAAATCAAAATTTTACGTAACAAATATAATTGATTTGCATCGCTTGAAGTAAAACATACCCCCCTAGTTTCGTGGTTAGATTATGGTCAAATAAAATGGTTACATTTGTGATTAGTTTTTGGCACCCTCACTAGAAAACAAAAACAAAAGCCGGTGATTAGACTGATAAAAAGCCCGCAACAATTAAATTTAGATCATCGAACAATGATTGATGTATAATAGGCATTGTCTCTACAGAAGTTGAAACAAAGGACTAGATGAGAGACTTAACTATCACGTTGCTCACCACATTTTGCCTTGATGCTGCATCACTGGTACATTTTGACGTGAATTGTTTTCATGTATAGGAATTAAGATCCAAATTCTTTCAACTGGAAATCAAGAAAATGTGCAATACTGATGGAATAATTTCCATCACCGCCCAGTCCTTCACATTGACGAAGCCGTGAACTGGGTGAAAACACGCAAGGAATAAGATTGACGTGAATCATTGAAAGTCTATGACAATCAAGTTCAGATTAAAAAAAAATCGAATCTATAAAATAAACACACGGAGTCACGTTGCCTAGCATGTTGCCAAATAAACCGACAATCGCAGGTAACATAATCATTTCAAGAATTCTCCCGAGGAGATTCAACTTTCACACTCGATAAATCAAAATTTACGTAACAAATATAATTGATTTTTCATCGCTTGAAGTAAAACATACCCCTAAGCTTGGTTAGATTATAGACAAATGAAATGGTTACATGTTTGCACCTACACTCGAAGAAACAAAAGGGTGATTAGACCGATAAAAGGCCTGCTAAAGTTAAGTGTATTGAACAATGATTGATGTACAAAGGACTCGATCGAAGTCTGAACTGTCACGTTGCTCATCACATTTGCCTTGATACCAATATGACAGGTACATTTTAATTTGAAATGTATCCATGTAAAACAAAGCACACGTGCTTTCAACTGGAATGAAGGAAGTGTGGAATACTGATGAAATAATTTCCATCATCATCCAGTACTCCATAGCTTTGTACTTGGAGACAATGTTTATCTTATTATGGTTATACATGTATATTGAAACTCAACTTTGATATTTAATTTATTTCTTCAACTGAAACAAAACACCAAAAATCGTAAACAGACACAATTGATTTTTATCGCCTTGCGTAAAACAGACCCCCTAATTTTGTGGTTAGTTTTTGGCACCCGTACTAGGTAAAACAAAAGGATGATTACATGAAGACTGATAAAAAGACCGCAGTAATTAAATGTAGATCATCGAACAATGATTGATGTATAATAGGCATTGTTTCTATAGTAGTTAAAACAAAGGACTCGATCGAAGATTTATCTGTTACGTTGCAAAACACATTTTCCTCGATACTGATATTCTGGTACATTTTGATGTGAATTGTTTATAAGAAGGCCCATATGATTTCCAACGGAAATCAAAGAAATGGGGAATACTGATGAAGTGATTTCCATCATCATCCAGTACTCTATGATACATTTGTACTTTAAGACGATTTCTTCATCATATAGGTCTATCTTTAGAAATTCAGCGTCAATATCATTTCTTGAATTGAAACGAAACCCCAAAATTAAAAGATAATCAATGAAAGTCTGCTGTAAAGCAAAACAAAAACGTCACGTTGCTCAGCACGTTGCCTTTAAACTGACGATCGCAGATAACATATCTTTTCGAGCCTCTCCCAAGAGATATGTGATAAACTTGTAATAATTTTAATAATCCACTGGGATTAAAATTTACGTAACAGACACAATTGATTTTTAAAAGCTTGAAGTAGAATCAGTCTCCCATTTTGTATATGATTTCATGGTTAGGTTATGGTCAAAGCCAAAGGAAATGTTACATATTTGTCACCCACGCCGCAAATAACAAAGGGTAATTCGACCGATACATAGAGCTGCCTGTCAATACGTGTAGATCATTGAACTAAGATCGATGTATAATACACTTTGACTGAAGTAACAACAAAGGAATTGATCAAAGAATTAACTGTCACGTTGATCAGCAAATTTTCCTTGATCATGTTGATACATCACCATCGGTGGCAGGGTTGCCGGTTTATTTATTTATTTATTTTATTTATTCCGTTTTATTTCCGCAGGGTAGCCCTTTCAGTTAGCAAACTGATTTACAAAGGGGCCCTGCAACACAGTAAAAAACAACTCAAATATATCACGGTAGACGTTTTAACGCCAAAAGCACGAAATTTGGATTTTTTTTTTCAATTTCGTTTACCGTTCAAGAATTCAAAGTGCATGCCAAACATTTTTTTTGGCGTGGTCGTTTGTTTATAATGTTTGTAAGTTAATTCTTTGTATTTTGTTCTAGGGTCTCCATGGAAAACAGTGCTCAACCACTGATGGAGCTACCCTACTGAAAAAGACATAATAAATAAATAAACAAATGGCATAGAAAAAAAATCATTATGAAACCCTATTTTCAGTAAAATAAATGCCACAAGTGTCCAAAAGTAGCGGCTCGTATACTTTACGTGTAAAATCTGGCTGCGCGTAAAAAGCGGCACCCGAAATTTTCGGCCGCGGCAAAGGCTTCAGAGATGTTGTAAACTAATTACAAAGTTATTTCCTTGGTTATTTCTACCACATCTAGGGCACGCTACCCATAAAATGCACTAAATGCAACTTTGGCGTTTTCACCGAACTTGGCGTGTAAATTTTGCGTTTTGAGAATCGGAATAACCGGCAACCCTGATCAGTGGTAATCACACTGTTTGGTACATTTTACGTAAAAATGCGTTCGTCATGTCCGTGGCATGTAACAACTCAAAATATCAGATTATATGCTTTCACCTGGAAATCATGGAACTATAAGGGGCACTGAATCGTCGTCGACCGTCCAGTCCATAATCCTTAACCCTATCTCTGCCGGGGTATGTTGGGAGATCATATGGGAGGGGGATCTCCCCAGACCCCCCCCCCCCCCCCCCGCCCCTTCGAGATCTCGGCCGTCGACCGCGCGATCGCGACGAAAATTGGCACACATGTAGCCCGCGACCTAATCTAAAAAAATGTATAATTATTTTTTCTTTAAAATTGTATTTGGTTAATTATGTTAATTTATGCGTAATTAATGTGTGAAATCATACTGTTTGTTCTAACTCACTAAATAAAGCTCCAAACATGCTAATTTGTGGTATAGACACCCTTTGTGGTGTTCTTAGCTAATGTACTTGGAAAAAAATGCGATATCAGAATCAATTTCTTATGTATTTTATTGCTGTTGAAATTTCTTTGTTTTTGGACCTTTTGTTTTTCATTGGTTTTTCAATGAAATTTGTCGGTGACACTTATGCGATCATTAAATACATAAAATTAAGTAATTTGAATCAGTAAAAGCAAAAATATACATACTTTTTATGATTCTTGGCTGAAAACACAATTTGTTTTGAAATTGTACACAAATCCATGGCCCTGGGAAGCGGGGGTGCTGGGGGTGCTGAAGCAACCCCAGAAATTTTCAGGGGTGCCCCTGCAAAAAAGACGTGTATGTCTATTATCCTTCAAATTTGGCCGTGAAAAAAAAATTTAGCCGCGAAAATTTTCCTCTTCCGCCCCCCCCCCCCCGAGCGACTTTTCAGCTTTTGATTTGGCCGCGAATTTTGGCCGCGAAAATTTTCCGGACGTCGCAAATTTGATTTTAAAAGATGCAGGAGACTCGGAGGAGGAAAAAAGTCATGAAATGTCGTGACGAGAGCTTTTAGTGTTGCGAACATATCGCACGAAACGTCGAAGGGGAGCTTCCCAGGGCGACCCCCCCCCCCGAGCAGAGATAGAGTTAAGACATGGAAGTGGTTTCTTATTTTCGGCCTATATAATTATGAAACCTGTCTTTCATGTCTTTCGACACGATTTCTTGAACCTCAACACGAGTATGGAACTTAGTTTAAAGATGTAACATGTGGAAGCCTTATTTAAAAAATTGTCAAACCTTTGCTTTCTGACACATGCTGGTAGTGTTTGGATGGACAAAATAAACACACGTTTGAACCTAGAAATCACAAAAGTTTGGGACATGTATGCTGTCCATAGTCAATATCGTGCAAATTCGAAATGGCACTAATTTCCTATCCAGTGCATAGAAATTGCAACACAAACAGTCATGGGGCGAAGAGCTTGGAATGGTCTCGTCAAAGTTTTTACTTTTTAAAAGCAACTTACTGATCGTTTAAACTGCAATTTTTTTCCAGGGCTCTCATTTTTAAGCATGTCAGAAGACACTGGAGCATGGGAACTCATGCAGCTCAGATTTTTTTTAAACTAGCAAACACGTTAAAATCAGTGGCTTTAAAAGTAAAACACACAAAGAAAAATATCAACTTGAATCGATGAGTCTGCTGGAACTGGTTCATCGAAAAGAGGTTGGTGCGTTGACTCGTATCGATAACATGATAAACAATCACGTTACCTAGTACGTTGCCTTTAAACCGACGACCGCAGGTAACATATCCTTTCAAGCGTTGTTTGTGGTTAGTTTTTGGCACCCACACTAGAAATAACAAAAGCTAATTGGACCAAAAAAATGCTGACTGAAATTAAATTTAGATCATCGAACAATGATTGATGTATAATTGGCATTGTCTGTGTAGCAGTTAAAACAAAGGACTCGATCGAAGATTTAACTGTCACGTTGCAAAACACATTTGCCTTGTAGCTGATATCGCTAATATACGTGTATTTTCACGTGAAATTAATGTTGTTTATGTAAGAAGGTCCGTATACGCTTTAACTGGAAATCAAGGACATGTGCAATACTGATGGAATAATTTCCATCACCACCCAGTTCCTATTATGTACTTGGAGACATGATCTACGCATCAGGGGGATGGAAGAGGGGATTGGGGAGCATCTCCCTCCCCCCCCCCACCCGAAATTGTCAAATTTCACTTTTACGCTCGGATTTTAGATTTTGAAATAGTCTGATCAGTAAGTTAGGGTCTTTTCTACGGCCTTGCTTGGAGACGATTTCTTCATCTCAGGCCTATTCATAGAAATTCAGTATTAATATCATTCCTTGAATTGAAACGAAATACGAAAATTATGTAAAAGATTGACTTGAATCAATGAAAGTTTGCTGCAAAGGAAAACAAAAACGTCACGTTGCTAAGCACGTTGCCTTGAACTGACGATCCATATCTCTTCAAGTAGTCTCTCATGAGATTAAACTTTCACACTTGGTAAACCTGTCATCATTCTGATAATCCACTCGGATTAAAATCAAACACAGACCCAATTGATTTTTGATCGCTTGAAGTAAAACGGGCCCCATGTAATGGTTTCATGATCACAATATGGTCAAGAGGAAATGTTACATATTTGGCACCTGTACACCGCAAAAAACAAAAAGGTATTTTCGACCAGTAAAATGCTGCCTGTCATGAGATCATTGAACAAAGATCGATGTATAATACGCATTGACTGAAGAAGTTACAACAAATGAGGTAATCAAAGGATTAACTGTTACGTTGATCAGCACATTTTCCTTGATAAACTCAGCATCGGTGCAAGGCCCTGGGAACGATTTTTTCAACGACGGTGCAGAGATATATATTTTCGCGGCCCCCAAAAATTTTTCGCGGCCAAAAAAAATTTCACGGCCAAATTCGCGGCCAAATCAACAGCTGAAAAATCGCT
>JZLH01S0098007.1:56912-68042 GCA_001188425.1 Eucidaris tribuloides | reverse complement strand
AATTCATATTCTCACTTTTGGAGAGTTTTGTTGTTACTGAGGGAAATTGTGAAGTTAATTCAGTATGATATCCAAAGAAACAAGCTTAAGAAACAACACAATCCACGATTTGATTCGCAAAATGATCAGAGAGATATCCAAGATTGATCCAAAATGATCAGAGAGATACTGAACATTATGAAAATATGTTAGCTGAGTTCCTGCAGGCTACAATATTACAAAGTGATTCATATAGTTCTTACAAAGGAAACTAAAATTTAATTTTGTTTTTCCAAAAACCTATTATTGTGTCTTAAAATTGTTTATTAGCTTCAACTTATATTCTTTAACAGGAGTAGGTTTGGGCGCAAAAGGTATGTATCAATTCCATTTGACATTCCTCATAAATGTTCGACTGCCACTCAACAAACAATTTGCCCTTTTTCTGCAATTACATGAGCTTAACCCCTTGGGGGACGCACGGGCTTGTAACAGAAGAGCAGTACATCTCACACTCAGAGACAAAACTGCTTACACAGAAGGATCATGCACAGAAGCACCAAAACATTGCCAACTAATCCCTTTCATATTAAAAGTGTAGTGGCCTACAAATGCGTCGTTTGTGGTGCACTTAAATACACATTTTTACCAGTGAAATTTTTAGACAACTTGTCTTCTGGTTGTGAGGATTTTACTGGGCTTCTGTACAAAAGCCCGTCGTCCCCAGACGGATTAAATTATGGCTCACATTAGCATTGAAAAAAAATAAGTTTCTAGGAAAAACATCTTAGTATGCGGCACTTCTCCCAATATTGACCAATTCTGGTTTTCTGAATTCCGTTGTTGGCCGATAGTACAGGGCATGATAATGTGTACATGGCCTTAGTGACTGCAAAGCACTGTGGTCAGGATTAGGGGAAAACAGTGCGTGTAACTAACCTTCCTTCAATCCAATTGAATCCAGTGAATTATGGGCGAAATGTTACGGGATGGAGGAAAAGGGTAAACTGTTCACATGCGGAAATGTATTCATTAGAAATATAAACCACTATTATCTATTCTAACAGTAATCGGTCCTTGCATCAGCATTAAACAATTTGAAGGACAAGGACACATAACATTCTACAGTAGAAACTTATGCAAAAAAATTAAGCCTTCCAATGCGCTTATAATGCTCATAGCTACTGTACATATAGTAAGCTAAATGAATCCTTTAACCCGGTGGAGACTAATACCCCTTTCATATTGAGAAGACCGAAAGTGGAGTTACTCCGGATGCTCCAGGAAGGAGCTTAACTCCACTTAAGGGAGGGCAATATGAAAATTCTTGGGATTATTTCGGTCCGGATTCAAAGCGGAGTAAACTCAACCCACTTCGAGAAGAGGGTTACAAGCGCGGAAGTTACTCCGCACCGGAAGTGCAGTTTTGGCTTAACTCGGTAATCTCGCTGCGTGTTTTACATTTCCTGTCCCAACGTCACAAGCGAGTTTAGTCGTTGAGAATTTAATTCCTGGGTTTGATTTTGTTTTGTAGGTGTTCGAAATCGTTTGGTAAAGTTTCAAGATCTGTTGTTTTACTTAAGTTGTTCTTTCTGATTTTTTTAACAAAAGTATCCGAAATGCCGAAATCAATACCTTAGGCTAACCACAGAACTTTCTAACTCCAACACCCAAGTTCTCAGTGAATCAGTGCCGTGAGACTGATGGTTATTTTGAAGTCAATCCTCAGTATTTTCAATCGTGTTTTTGTACCCGGATAACAAAATCGTGTGCAAGGGGGATCAAATTTACTTAAGCAGTCAAGTATGTAGGCCTAGGACCAATAAAGCGAATGATTCGCCCGGAAATTGAGCTAACTGTTCGGCCACATTAACTTGGCCGCGAAACTCGCATGTAAGCCATGCGAAACGACTGCGGCATACACCCAGCTTGGCAGGTCTTGCCATATGGAAAGGGGTGTAAAGTTGCGGTCCGCAGTACAAGCGGATTAACTCAACACGGAGTTACTCCGGAGTAACTCCACTTCGCCTTCACTATGGAAAAGGGGTATAAAGTGGTCATGTGTCGTATGGTGGGACCCCCAAATACCTGGCGTGCGTTTACATTTTTCAGTCCTCTTCTAAATGAACTGGCATGCATCAGAGCTATTCATTTATCCAATTATAATTGAATTGGTCTCATTCTTGCCCAGCAAAAATTACTCTGCTTTTTGCAAATCTGATAAGCAATCTTGCATTACACTTTGTTTAATAAGCCAAAAATGCAAAAATGTTAACCGAGGGCTAAAGCTGGTGGAGTGAAGGATTAAAGCGGGAGGAAGTGTACCAATCTCTATGGAGAAATTGCAAATTAAAACCTGTACTCTTTTGTTTATTCCTACTCTTTGCGGCAGCATAAGCTATCATGGAGTTATGATATGCATCTGACTAACTTGCAACACATATTGCTACTTTCACAATTCTCAATAGTAAAATGAAATTGATTGTCTTCTAAGGTCATTTAATTACTTAATTAATTACTGGTGTAGCTTATGCTTGCCATTGACTTGTTTACACGTTATTGAAGCATGATTAATACTGCATGTTAAGAAACACATTGTTCACTTCAGGGGCCAAAAATTTTGGTTGAAATTTTTAAATACACGTCTACTGATCCAATTTAATAAACAAATAATCCTACTATATTAAGTCTCTTAAAAATTTGTTTAGGTTTTATAAATTGTTTGTTTTAAATTAGTGCTAATTAATGTTTTTGTAAACAAAATCGCAACACAAATTTTTTAACATATTTTGTCACAGCCTGTATCACCTCATCTGAAAATCAAAAAAGTAGTAAAACCATACATTTTTCTTAAAGCTGAGAAAGGTGTGCTTCTTCACAAATATAACATCAATTTTGAGCCAAAGACTTAATACTAACAAGGTACATGAGTGGTCATCAATATCACCAAAACTATACTTTTTTCTGTTTTGATATTACCCTTTAATTTTTTTATCACACCCTGTACAGCAATTTGACCTTTGTATGCATTCAGATTCTCTTGAAGTATATTAAAAAGCTTTCAGAAAATGTATACTTTGTTGGTTTCTGATAAGTTATTTTATTGAGTTGTATATTTGGTTTAAATGCCAAGAAACTGACAAAAATTCATAATTTTGGTGCCTGTAACGCAAAGGGGTCCCACCATACGACACATGGAAACCAAAGACGAGTTTAATCTCGTGTTGGGGTCTATGGGAAAATGCGTTGTTATAGTGGAAAATCAAATTCGTCGCAACGAAGTTTTAAAATAATTTCAGGCGGCTTTGGGCTTTGACATATTCTTCATAAAAAGTTCAAACTAGGAGAGGTGCAAATCAGAATTATGTAAAATTACCTTTGAATTTCCAAACCCGTTACAAGTAGGTGTACATTACACTGTACACATTACATGTGTACTTGTGCCATATTGTAGGTAATAGCATATTTGATTACAATAGCTCATAAGGCATTATCGACCAGATCATGTTCAAAGGGTCAAAACAAATAGATACACCTACTGAAAACACTAACGCCACAATCCAAGGATTGTCAGCGAAAAAATAGCTAGTGTAAGATTAGATGTTACACTGTTACAACAAAAAAACAATTTTATTGGCAAATGAATCAACGAATGACAAGATGTAGTGCATGCATGTACAGTAGTTATTGACTGGTCCATACCGCAGTCTAGTGCTTCAAAAATGTCAAATCAATTACTTGGCGTAATGTAATGTAACATTGCATAGGAAGGCCTATTGATATAACTAGATTCTTAAATTCGTCACTAAGACGAATTTGGTGATCCGGCGTAACTGCTCCGAGCATTTAAATTTTAAAGAAAAATGTGACAAACAATGTATATCAATTATCATTGCATATGGAAATACGTCCCTCATCACCTGAAATTGTTACAAACATTAAGTGTGAAAATCGACGTCGTTGCGTACGCGTTCGTCGCGACGCCCGCGTTATGATTAGCACCAGTTGATGACATTTTGACAATTCTTGTACCAAAGTTTTTATCTTAAGTCCGACCCCATTCATTGGAGATGATGCACGAAATACAATTTTTCTTTGTGAAGTCATAGATGACGCCACAAGTAGTTCGCGCATGCAAAGTAGTGCCTGAACTGATCGTATGGAGTTCATTACTAATCAGACAATGAGCAATACAAGGTAGGTCATTGTTTATTCGGGAAGAAAAAATTTACGATTTAAGACTTAATTTTAAACCGTATGCGTACGCATTCGTCGTGACGCCCACATGAATATGATTAAGCACGCCATGATGACTTTGACCTGAAGTTTACTGTGTAACCAGGTTGGTTGGTTATGTACTCGACTCCAGTCATGAAGATATGCTCGAATACGGCATTTCTCTTTGCTGACGTACTAGATTGACGTCCACAACACTTTTGGCATAGAAAGCGATTTCCTGGAAAATGCTATTACGCCATTCATAGGTCTATTCAGGAATAAGTAATAAAAAGTAGGTCACCAGTTATTTCTAGAGGTTAATTCAGTGGATTTAAAAAAATGCCCATCATTCCACACGTGCGCAAATGCGCCGACATTTACCGTTTTTCTGGACTTTAAGCGATTTATTTTTAGGGTCGTACGTGGTCAGGAAGAGGGCTTCTAATTGATGGAGAAATCAGACAGAAATCCAAATCCATCAAAAAAACGACGCGTATTCGGTCAGGAAAGGGTGTGCACGAAAAAAAAAATGTTGTTGCGTACGCGCCGCACAAATGACCTGAACTATACTGCTGTTATCAAGAAGTCATTTTGGAGCATTTGTAAAAACTTTTTTAAGTTGCGGCCCGTGCCAAAGCCCATCTGTGATACTGCGCGGCCGCATCGTGTTAAGGTCAAAGTGACCTTGACTTAACTTGAACTTCTTGGCCACATATTTTTGTTGTTTTATTCCACTTGCCGGCTTGACATTGCAAATATTATGGTTTAAGACTAACTTTTGGCTTATGACGTCATAATTGACATCACACACATTGACAGGAGGAGAATGAATGGGCAGCTTATTTGCACATGGACATAAACTATGTTAAGTTTTACAAACTTATTGCACTCATCGTTCTCGAGATATCGCCGTGCACTCAAAAACAGTGGCCCGAGAAAGAAACATGAATAAATGAAGGAAAAAGTAAGATAAAAAAATTCTGACGAAATTCTATCTGGTTGATACGCGGATTCACCTATTATCATGAAATTCTGCATTAAAAATTTATAAAGTAAAGTCAGGGATCTGTAATTTTGGTAAAACTCGAATTGCACAAGCTGTTCCTGTATTCTTTATTATCTTTTTTTTCCCTTGGGCTTCTCAGGGAGGGGGGGTACTTAGATTTGGCTCTAGCAAGATGGTATGTCAATATTTTCAATAAAGCATTGAATATATAAAACAGTTTTCAAAGTGAATCTCATAATTATCCTATTGTCTATAATTTTTGATACGATGAACCATTGTAAGTGGCTATAATGCAGGTATGTATTTACATGTACATATTACATAACAATGGAGTCAATGACCATAACACAATCAGTAAACCTGACTTTTCAAGCTCCAGCGAATTTAGAGACACGGGGAATTATTCCAAATCTCTTCAAAATAAATCTCAACACTTCAATTGGAATAAGTGTCTTTTTGTATGTGTGAATTCCATTATAGGCCTAAACATCTTATACACACGTAAAACCACTTCACGGTATGGTTAGAAAAACTACCCACCATTTGCTGTGAACCTCATGTGTAATACACTATTCAATTGTTAAAGACGCACCCCTTATCCCCGGGAATGGTGCGTTCACTTGTCAAACGTGGTCCGGAGTTTTCATATACCCATGATGCACCTGTGTGTCTCGACTATCGACGGACCACTTATTCTTTACACATTGGACTGTGCGAGGCCTTATTTAAAACGTATACAAACTGACGCACCGCATTCACCATGCTGTGACGGACCAAATGCTTCCATGACGGTTTACTCCGCGTTCATTGTTATTGTTCGTAAATGACCCACCAATGATTGCCACCATTCCCGGGGGTCGAGGGTACAGTGCGTCTACAATTGATTAGGTGTATAAGCACTGTATACATAATTATTTGCCCGAGTATGTCATGTTTCTTGGTTGGCCATGTACTTTTTTTTTGTTGACTTATTCGTGTACAGCTATATATTTACATTATCTGTAACCTGGTGAATAAAAAAACATTATAGTTGTATGTCTGATATAACTGGTATAATTAGAAAAGTCCATATAAAAATTTTTTAAAAAGTGAAGAAAACACCGAAAATGCTAATGGAGATTCCAATGTCCACAAACCTTGTCAACATTTACCCCCAAAATACAATTACAATACACATTTGTACAGTGCATCAGGAAATCCTCCACAATATCAAAACTAGCTCATGTGCATTCATATGTGTAACGTACCTGTGTTCATCTTTCATTTGGATTGATTTCCACTTTTAAAAAAAACAAAATCAGTACATTATTACATAGTAGGTTGGAGTCATATGAGCTCAAAAAAAGGCTTTTTACATGACCCCTTTAACAAAATTACTATACGATAAAAAAAATTACAACACAATGAAAACAATAATAGAAAAAAAATAACACAATTATGACAAATTTAATTATAATCAATGAAGATGCGCGGAAACATATACCAGTATTACTATTTATAATTTACATGATTGAGATTGCTAAAGACGTGCTGTTGATATAATCGTTTTGAACTGTTTATACTGTCCTGACTTTCTCTAATGGAGATTTGTAGCCGTTATTCCAGAAGAACCTGCGACCATTTGATCTTCATGCGCCACCACTGGTTTTACAAAACTTGTACACAATTGTACAAGTGAGTGTTATAATTCTTGATAATATCGGTTACCATGTACATGTAGTTACTATTTTTAATGGCAGCCCTGCAAACGCAAACAACAAAACGATGCTACACTCTTGCGCAGGAACACAATGGCCATGACTAGAACCCCTTTTACGCAGGAAAGGGAATGGCATCTTGGAAGGGCTTAGAGCTCGAGTTGCTTCAGGTACTTCCACAGGTCCAACCTAGTTAATTTGTTTCGAAAATTTTTCAAGAACCTTACTAGTAATAAAGGCTTCTATTCACTGCAATTGATTGGTCCACGATTGTGATCGGCACCTGCATTTGTGCTGAAGTGAATGTTAAAATGCATAAACTGGAAAGTATGGCGAAAAAAAGCCCACTAGTTTCTGCTACCAATGTAGTTTTGATAAAGTATTGGTACTCAGTACGTAAGCAGCCCTAAACCCGAGGAACTCACACTGTACTTTTTTTCCTGTAAAAGTGAAAGTTGGAAATGAGCATTTTTCCCCCCCCAATTTTTTACTATGCCCAATTATTAAATATTTACTTGCCTTTGCAAAAATAAGCCATGAAAAACATAAAAAAAATGATTTCTCACTTAATTTTAACCAATAAGGCCCTTTCATAGTATGGGACTTTTAGTATATTAAATTTCTAGGGGTTGCTCAAAAGGATGTGATTTCATGGAATTTAAAGAGTTCATAAAATTAGGGTACACAAATGAAACAAAATTAATGATGAAAGTCTAGCCTAGCAATTGTAGGCATATTCGTTTGTTTTAAGGTAGATTTTTGGACACATTTTCTCCATTTTTGACCAAGATTTCCTTCCCCATCAAGGCAAGTGTACCTGGTAAATTTTTAAACATTGAATTTTACGTTGCCCAATATTGAAATTTTACGTGCCACGGGGCATAGTGGCGCAAGTGTAGTGTTGAGGCGCCTGCTAACCATTCTCCAACTTACTCTTGAACCATTTACACTAGTCAGCGGGTTGGCGGGGAAATTACTTGGCGGTTAATTACCAGTAACATACTGTATACACTGATATTTGCGTGGTTTTATTTTCGGCGAATGCGCCGGCACATACTGAACGACTGAAAATTTTTCACTCTTGGACATTTCTGTAACAAGTGAATTGCAAATACAATAAAATCGCGAAAATATACCCTTCAGCGAATTCCCGTCTGAAGCAAAATCGTTGAAAATATATGGCGTATTACAGCTACTATGTCTGGGAAATAGAGGGGCCGTCCGGTAAGTATGACAAAAAAAGCCGGGAATATTGATTAAACATCAAATTTTTGGACCAACTTTGTTCTTCATTTTAAGGAGAAGATATTGCTAGGAGAATTGTCTACATAGCCTAAACTGATCTATATATTCACTTATTTTATTTTAATTACCCCAACATTTTGATATAGGCCTATTTTGGAATGATTATATTCACTCCACGTCAATAGATTGATTATAAACCACGAAGCCACGCAAGAATTTTTCCCCTGTCACTTTTTTTGCATTCTTTTCCCTTTTTCTTTTCTTTCTCTGCAGGACAAGTTTTCCACAGACTGTATGCATGAAAAAAAAAACAGAAACCTTTCTTTACAGTGGATTATTATTTTTTTATAACATTACACAAAGCACCAGCTTTTGGTAAACCCATCCTCTATACAAGGTACAGTGTACTATTTTGTAAAAGAAGTTTTATGCCACACTTAAAATTGCTTTTCTTCCTCTGGGGTTTTGTCTATTTTTGTATTTGGGGGACAGATGGGGCGGGTGGGTGGGGAGGGGATAGAGGAAATGACGTCTTCGAAAACATGAACACTCTTGAAATATATTCCTGGGTGGAAAAGTATGTCCTAGGGTGAAGGCACCACATCATGCTCTGCTCATAACACTGTAAGTCATTGAAAATGATCTGCTAAATCACTCAATTTGATTCCCATCTGAAGTATAAAATATCAAGTCAAGCACTTCCATATAGATTTTCACGCTGAACTGTCATGTACACTTGCAAGAAAAAAATCTCAAACACAAGGACTAATTAACATCCACTATTACAATCACGAAAATATCTTGCCGACAACTTTCCTGAAAAGTGGGCTGAAAAAAGCGTAGATCTAACGCTTAGCCAAAAACAAACGAATTTTGCCCGGGGATTTCTGCCACTTCGGTTCTGGCAAACTTCTTCAAGCAAGTACAGTGAAGGCCTGTCTATAAAGTATAGTGGCCACCCAAGGGAAAACAAAAAAATGTGGCCCTTATAGACAGCTGGCTGCTTATAGACAGCCGTTCTTTAACACATGATTGTCTTCAGGGGGAATCATTTTAGTGCCCACTATATGCATGGTGGCCTGCCTATAGAGAGGTGGCCGCTAAGGCAGGTTTGACTGTACACCCTTTTTTCAGTATTTTAGTGTTTTTGATACCCTTCACATTACGTTAGGGCTGGCCGATGTTTAGATAATATCGAAATTACACGATGTTGAATAAATATCATCTACATGATAATGATCTCATGATTATTTCGAAATATCGCCAGAGGCACGATATGACAAAAAATACCACCGATTATGAAAACCTAATGGGGTAAATGCATGCACTGCAGTGGGAGGGACCAAAAAATCCCTAGCTACATGTATGAATGAATATTCTGCACACGAGTGCTAGGCTGCAAGATCAGCCTAAAATAGATTTATCTTCTTCACCACAAATCTTTCTTTCCATGATAATCGAATGAGGTTCAGATCAAATTTCGCCAACCCTACATTACGTACGTACATCATGCCCAATCTGTAAAAAGTAGAGGATTTACCCTGTCGCGCATGATATCCACATATCAACATACTTGCCAACACTACCGATTTGGGCGGTAGACTTCTGCTTTTAATTTTAGAGATTTTAACCGCCTACCGATTTTTTACTGTATATAGATCTACCGATTTTGTAGCAAACCTGCCATAAGATAAAATGAAAGTCACAATTCCCCTTTTTTGTGCATTCTCTCGAAAACAGCTAGAATATTATGTTCAATTTATGCTAACGTACGTCCTAATTTGGTTCACAACATTGTACAGCAGTGTGTACTGTCTAACGTTAGAGTCTAGTACGTACACATGCGGGCACGTTCGTGCATGCATGCTTATGCATACTTTGTGCAGATTGTGTGTGCATTCCCATCCGTGACATTCCCAGCGCACGGTAAGACCTCCATACATCTCTGAAGGCAACACACCGCGCATGCGCGCTCATTTTAGCCGTACGCCATTTTGCTTCAAAGTTCAAGTTCAAGACAAGGAATACATATTTTGCCACCACATGAGCAATATGCTTGTATTTGTTTTTATATGCTTAGTCTACAAAATTGTTCATAAATATACATGGATTATGTCTCCTTACAAATACAAGTAAAATGCATGCACCAAAACACATATTTTGAAGTTGAAAAACAAAAAAGTCCACACCTGGCGTGGAGGGGGACCCTTGCGCACTTGGGCTCGCGCTCAGTCGCTTCGCTCCCTCGCAAATCTACCACTTTAGTACTTTAGCAATTCAAAATGTTGGCAAGTATGTATCAATGGAGGTGACCCCCCCCCCCCCCCGTCCCCCCAGGATTGAGCACGAGATTTTCATTCATTTTTCTATGCAGTGTGGGCCCGGCCTGTTCCACTGTACAGATCGAGTAAGGGCATGAAGGGTGCTTGGCCTGGTCAACAACGTCAACGTCACCGACGCACTTGTCTAGATCGTAATACAACAACTTCACACAACTGCACAACACTCATCTGTCATCTTCTTGCACACGCTCGACAATTACATCAATACAACTGTCATTCGAGAGAAAATGATATTACCGTACTGATCCAATGTGATCATGGTGATCGTGACATACACAGAATACATTGTAAAATACGAACACATAGATTACCTCACAGTTGTAGTAAATGTAAGTTCTCATTAGTCGTCCGTTTATAAAACCTGGTAGGAGTCATATCACACGCACGGCCTGGTACTTTGCATCAACGATCCTAAAGCGCTGCGAGATCTTTGCTTTGCATGAAATGATTTGAGCCGAAGAATACCTTACACGATGTCCGTGTAGAGTACAAGGCTAGAGCGGATCCAGGTTAGGTTTACTGTAATCTATGATGATGTCACGGGTATCACCAACACTCACGGAACTCGAGAGTTCAGTGATCAACCACGAAGCTGACCAGTGCAGTGACCACATTATTCCTGATCACGATTTTTGTTTGGGTT
>JZLH01S0098007.1:20954-42915 GCA_001188425.1 Eucidaris tribuloides | reverse complement strand
GAGATAGGGGAAGGGGAAAAGAAAACAAAATAAAAAGTGGAGGAGGAGGAAGAGAAGAAGACAAAGAAGATGTATCATTGATACATGTATTTATTTCAACTCATTTGTGTGTGTCTTGTTTGTGTACCATTCGAGGTCCACCCTCTTTCATTCCGTTTTTAGAATTAATAAAATAAAGGGAAATTAGATTATATTATATTTTTCAACAATATTGATAGTTTGTGTGTCTGTTGCAGTTGCCCAACCAAGTCACTGAAAGTCGGAGTCGCGACTACCTAGTCACGACATCCGACTTACCGCCAGTGTGACAGTGTGGACCATAGACATGACATACTCCGTCAAAACATAGATACTGCACACGTGGGACTATCAGGGGACTAACACTATACATGAAGTAAAAAACTGATTTTTACAACGTACTTACCACTATCATTGGATTGCCTGACTCATGAAAACACGGAGCACAATCTGTTTTAAAATAAATTTCCTCCCATACATCGGCCTATGCGCCTATCCCACACTGTAGCGACACCAATCCGAAAATATCCAGCGATATATCGGAACTAGCTAGCTCGAGTGAGTTTCTGGACAACGCCCTCTGTGGCGAAAATCGTGTTAGCATCATACACGGCCACGTACGTAAACTCTCGACTAGTTTGACTTCGGTACATAAACCCGGCGGCAAATATAGTGAATCCATGGATCCTCTCTAGTAATCTGATAGTGGCTTGTTAGCGGGGCTGCGCCGAGGTACAGATTTCGGGCCAGGAGTTTGTTATTTTGTTCGTATTTTGTTCGAATAAACATGAAGATTTTGAGTTCATTCATTGTTACATAAAATCATGCAACATTCGGTGCGACACTTAAGTAATATTTTAGCCAGCCACACGGACTAGTAAATATAGATTTTGGCTAGTCCGCCGTGATTTTTGCTAGCCATTGGCTAGCGGGCTACCATTAATTTCGAACCCTGTTATCTCATCAATGTGCAAATAAAACATGGAGAACAAATGTGATTTCTCATTCAGCAACTTCATCTTAATCAATTTGTAAGGATATTTTTCAATACCAATCTGGAGCCTACGGAACTTTCTTTTAGAGCTTTATTTGGTCAATGCCCTACAGTCTATATGGGGGATGTAGTGCAAAAGATGCTACAGAGTGTATTCCCTCTAACACCCTACGATGACAATTCACTTGAATTTACTGAACTAACAATGACCACATTTCACATACAATAAGGACCCTGGCAAAATATAAAAACAAAAACATACTGTTTAGTGTTCATATCAAATGACAAATAATTTGTTGGATGAAAAAGTCTCCATTCTGTGCGTTAAGAGGAGGTTTGGGAAATCTGGAGGGCAAACCTGGACAATAGGAGACCAGGCATTTATCAGTTCAACATCGGTTCTAACAAATACTGGTAATGTCAATGATGTCGTAATGAAATTATTTTATTATTTTTCAATCCTTTTATTTCACGAAATTGAGTACAGGGGAACATACAACCCAGGATACATGTCTTAAGGTACAGGGTACGCTTGGGAGGCTTCTGTAGTGAAGGCTGAGGCACTATCGAATAATTAGGGAATTCATTTTGGGGGCTGCTTTTCTTATTTCAGTGCATTCCAGATATTCTTTTGTATTGAACCCTATGGCAGTTTACAAGGGCTCTTTTTCAAATTTCGGGGGCTCTTTCGCCATTTTGGGGACGAAATCGCCCGGCGCCACGCCTCAGTGTATGTTTTCCCCTGCTATCGATATTGTTAATTTAGATGTCGAGGGATTCTCCGGATTCATGTAGATTAGGCTCCAGTTGGAATATAAACAGCGGCTTTGTTAATTTCCTTTAAAGTGATAGGCTAACATTGTGGAGATTCAATTTAAAAAATTGTCAAACTTTGATATCTGAACTACATAGTAGTGTTCAAATAGACAAAAAACTGCCTAGAATACAAAAGTTTGGAAAGTTACACTGCCAATGGCAAGTTATACATGAATAAACAATAAAACTCGGGACGAGTTTTATTAACCTAGGTGTACACACAGTAAGTCTATGGGAGGAAATGGGCAAGTGAATCTGGTCAACTTACAATTTTCACTTTTTTAGAGCACTAAATAATCATTTTGAAATACAATTTTTTCAGGGCTTCATTTTTAGACGTCATCAAAGACACTGGTAGCATGGGGAATCATGTGGCTTAGATTTTTTTAACAGTGGTAAATGTTAGCCAATACCTTTAAACTCATTTTCTTCTCTTTCCATAATTGTAGGATGAATCTCAACAACAAGCTTCAGCCTCTCTTGGTTTTGCCATCCTACCAGAGAGGCAAGCTAAAGTTGCTACTTTGGTCAGTATGATAGAGAAGACTGAAAAGGACAAGGACAAAGAGAAGATCAAGGAGAAGAAATCTGAAGACAGTGGTGGTGGTGGCAATTCAACAGCTGAGGAAAATCCTGTCATCTATTGCCTCTGTAGGAGTTCAGATTGTACCAGATTTATGATGTAAGTAAAACAAAGTAGCTTTCATGTCTTAAGGCTAATGACATGATGGGGAACACTTGAAAATGTCTCAAGAAGCAAATGAGTTCAAACCTACTACTTAGAGTTTAAATCTTGGCTGGAAGGATTTTTCTTGAATTTGTTTACTCAAGGAGAATCAAGCATGAACATTCCAGTATTGAATACTCTCGTGCCCCATAGAAATTAATCCCATAGAAAACTACACAAATTTGCTTGTCAGGATACTGATGGTAGTTCTTTTTAAATGAGTTAACATTTGACCACAAAATTTTTACAGCAATATCCTGGTATAGTTTACTTGATTCTAAAAGAGTTTTATCCCAAGTTGAGGACTACCTCCAATCATGCTATTTATGTATGTTTATACAGCTGAAACGGGGCTTTGACCGAAAGTATGTGAAAAGGTGAATTTTTAAGGATAAAGTCATTCCTCCTGCAACAAACATTACAATAAGGCAACAGAGATTTTATGAACTAGGACATTTTCTATTCATTGTTTACCTTACAACTTGCAAAGTACAAACTCCAAGTGTATTACGTGGGAGAAAAGAGGTGCTAGTACATGGAATGAAAGTAGAGCATATTTGCAGAATACAATTTTCTGGAGTTAATACTATAAAGAAAGTGTATGAAGTGTGTGTACAAAGCATGATTTGTTCACATTGACTTAAATTGTCAAATAGATTTACAATTTTACAAATAAAAAATGGTTTTCTCCCGGAGTATGCAGTATACTGACCGACAGAATTTGTGTTTATTTTTTTTTCTACACAGATGTTGTGACCATTGTGAAGAATGGTACCATGGAGAATGTGTTGGTGTAGAAGAAGCAGGTTCAAAGATGATTGTCCAATATGCTTGCCCACCTTGCCGAGGTATAAACATTTACACTGTAATTTCTTGTTTGGTCTGAAAGTGAAAGCTACTGGCTACAGCAGGGTTCCACACTAACTTTTTTTGCTGCTTGCCCATTGGGCAACTGATATTATCACTTTTAGATGTTTACTTGCTCAAAGGAAAAATTTACTTTTCCAAAACTAAACAATAAAAACCTTAAAGATTATTTCTTACCAATTTCAACCACTATGCATTTATACATTGGAAGTTTGTTATTTAATTCTGGGAGTTACAAACAGTATGATGTATGAGTCATGAAATAAAATATAATGAAAAAAGCTATGATGGAATTAGTATAATTTCACACATATGATTACATTTAGAAAGATTTTGGACATTTTTTTCATTTGAGGATAAGAATTTTACTTGCCCTGACAGGTAAGTAAATTTAAACATTTTGAGCTTTTACTTGCCAGACATGAAATTACCCGCTTGCCCAGGGCAAGCATGCAAGTGCTAGTGTCAAGCCGTGCTTATAATGTACAATGCATAGAGTTAAATTGGAATTTGGATGGTCAATATTAACCTTGCAGAAGCTTAAATTTTAGATATTAAATTTCTCACATATTTATGCCCTTGATCTCGTATAAAATAAGATTGCAATGTAGAATAGTAATGTATGGCTAGCTCTGTATACAATTGCTTCAAAGCACTGTAGTCAGGGCTCCACACTAACTTTTTTACCTGCTTGCCGTTGGGCAAGTGAAATTATCACTTTCAAATTTTTACTTGCCGGAATGAAAGATTAACTTTCCCGATAAACAATAAACAAAAACATTAAAAATGATTTCTCGCGACACAAAAAAAATAAGGCCTTTTATAGCACTGGACATTTATTATTTTAATTCTGGGGGTTGCAATAGGTGTGATTTATGAAGTTGAGTCGTAAAATTAAATACAATGAACAAAATAATGTTGAAATAGACCTGAACACAAAATTTTAGACATATTTCTGTTGTTTATGGACATATTTTGCTCATTTCATGATCAAAATTGTATTTGCCCAATCGGGCAAGTAAAGTTTAACATTTTGAGTTTCTACTAGCCCCACATGAAATTTTACTTGCCCCGGGCAAGCGGGCAAGTGCTAGTGTCAAGCCCTGCTGTAGTGTACATATGATTACCCTATCCAGCCTTGACTGCACTCTCTGTTCACTCCCTGATGATGATGACATACCCACAGCTGCAAAAACCGCATGTGGGATTAGAATCCAGAATCTTGTGGAAGAGAAACAATGGCCATATTCAGTAAGCCACATTGCCTTCCCATTATTGCTTGTAATTTGAGTGAATGACTACAAAATGAAATGACACAATTTTCAGAATGCATCTAGCTGTACAAAAGTCTGGTATGTATGGGTCCTTCAGCTCAGAAGTCAAAGTTGTATTTAAAAAAAAAACAATTCAGCTGACCTGTACTTGGAGCAATCACTGACAAAACTAATTAACATCTATAGCAGACATTTTGCACTGAGACGTGTTTTCTTTATAATGTCTTGTTCATATTTTTTGCAGAAAAAGATCCAGCTCTCACGGTCATTTACAAGGAAAAGAAAGAGAAGAAGGAGAAAACACCTAAAGACAAAGATGCAGACAAGGGAAGCAGCTCAAAGAAGATCAAGAAGAAGAAAAAGAAGCTGCTTCTCCAAGAGAAGAAAATGAAGATGAAAATGAAGATGAAGAAAAAGGAACGAGAGAAGCGCAGGAAGAAAAAGATGAAGAAACTGATGAAGATGGCAGGAAAGACGGGTGAAAAGACAAGTGAAGGGTTTGGTACCGGGGAGAGAATGATGACATCCGGACCAGATGCTTCAGGGGAAGGGACCCCGACAAGTAAAGCGACCAAGCCCTCGAAAGCAGCCCAGGTATAGAAAAGTATTCATTTTTATTTGTATAAATTTGTTTATATGAACACGTTTTGGAGTAATCATTGTGACTAATATTGCTCAATAATACATGACGATGTCTACAGGAAATAAAAAAGAAATTGTGCATGTTTCTATTTCTTTTGGTGTACAGATATAATTTGACTATTCCTCTGACAAATTATCCATCTTCATTTCATATTGTTATGCAACTAGGTATATTGTAACACTGCATGAATGAGATCTTTTACTACACACAACAACAAAAGTAACTACCCCCTTTTTTAAAACTACCATAATTTATTTTATGAAATAAGGTTTAGCAAGATAATTTGGCAGGAACATTCCTACACTCATTAACTAACCTCTGTCAGAAAATAAGATTAATCTGTCTGCCATGCATGAGTGAGCATGCATTAAAGGCAAAATGCTTCTTTTCAAAAGTCACAGGAGTCATCTCTTATGCCAAAATAATGGTAAATTATGGTATTTTTTACTTTATTTATAAAGTGTGCTCACTGAACCATGACTTGGTTACAACCTCTTTTGTTGGTACAACATGTAAAGTTAACATGTAAACATGTAAACTTAATGGATTTTACAATTTCAAAATACAGGAAGGGTGGAAATTTTTTTAAATTAAGCTCACTGAAGCATAAAATATGTGAAAAGTGCCAAAAGAGGTGTAAGGGGGTCAAACAATAGATGATTAAGATAAATACTGCTTGATCATTCAACAGCAACAGAATTTGTCAAAATTCTGCATCACAAATCCCTCAAAATAACCCTTGTGACTTTTGAAAAGTGACATATTTTTCCCTTTAATATGTGCTCACTCATGCATGACTTGACTCATCAATCACACAGAAGTTAGTCAATCAGTGCAGGAACACCCTCGCCAAATTATTTTGCTCAAAACCGTTTCTTTAAAAAGTTATGGTATTTTGAAAAAGGGGGTAGTTACTTTTTTTGTTGTGTTTAGAACGTTAAGTTTGCTCTGAATATTGTACATGTATTTCTTGTGTTTCTAAATTTCTCTGATATTAGATAACATGAAATGCTTATTTAGTAACAGTTATTACATATATTTTCTTAAATGAAATGATATCCACTTGAGTTACTAATAAAATCACAAACAGGAATCTTACATATTCCATTATAATTCATTGACAAAATATCAGTGGAAATATATTTGTTAATTGGTATCTATATAGTAATGTTATGAGAACAAGTGATAATTAAAGACACATGCTAACATTGTGGAGCTTCAAATTAAATATGTTGTCAAACTTTACTATTTGAGTTACATAGTAATGTTTGAATGGACAAATAAACACCCTAGAATACAAGAGTTAGGAAATTTATGCTTCCACTGGCAGGATATGAATGAGTAAACAATCAGTACTCGGGTGGAGTACAAAATAGCTTAGATCTACACACAGTAAGTCTATAGGAGGAAATTGGCGGGTGAATCTCTCAATCTGGTCAACTTTAAGATTTTCACTTTTTTAAAGTACTAGATAATCATTTTAAGGTACAATTTTTTCAGGCTTCATTTTTAGACCTTATCAAAGATGCCTGGAGCATGGAGAATTATGTAGCTCACATTTTTTTTTTTTAATTGTGGTCATTAGCCTGTGGCTTTACGTTCTTCCCCTTCAGATTCAGTATCCAATAACAGCATAGGAAACACACTGGAGGCGACGGGCGATCTAGCCCCAAAATTAACAAAATAGCCCCCTAAATTCACTAAACAGCCCTCAATTTTCCTTATGGGGTTAAATGTGTAACATACTAAAATCACTAAACTGGGCTTGAAAGTAGCCCCGAAAAATAAAATGTTATTTCCTGCCCTGATCAATAACATTTGAAAATTTCATGTATGTAGATTGTATGTGTATGTGAATTATAGGTATCTGAAATCTGAGTAACTTGTATTCATATTTGCAGTTTAAGTGGTAGATTAAATCTTGAAATTCTAACAGTTTTGTATTTTTTCCTCAACCACAGCGAGCCAACAGAAGATGTGGAGACTGTGAGGCCTGTAATCGTATTGAAGATTGTGGCAAATGTGACTTCTGCCTGGTAAGACAATCACAAAACTCCTCTAACTTTTGATATGTCTAAGGCAGAAAGTATGTGAAAGCTAAACTTGAGTTATAATGAGCTTGTTTTAGACATTTTGTGGCTCTTTAATTTGAAACTTTGTTAATAAAGTTCGTACAGCTACATGTACATGTAGTTGTTATGAATGTTTGAAATGATCCTACTAGAACTATTGTAAGGAACCTACACATATGAAATAATGTGGTTATGGAAAGATTCAAGGTAATAATAGAAGGAACACCAAATTGTTTTGTTTATTATTGCTCTGACTTGATAACAAATATCTGAATTGTCACTGTAATACATGAATCTCAATCTTGCTCGTAACCATCAATACTGGTATGCATGGATAGTATTATTTGATAAATTATTGGTGAGCACAACTGTTATTTTGAGTGCAGTTTACTGATGTACGTTGCCAGCTTGCTGGCAGATCAATAGTACATTGTGATACCTATTTCTTGCAAAGTTTTGTGTAGTGTCAGATTGTGCAAAATCGGTATTAATGGAGTGCACTGCTACTCAGGAAGCGTAAAGGGCAATATGCCAAAAACTCAGACTGATGTTATTTACTGTGTACATGAGCCATAATATGTCAGTGGTAATATTTGTTGCATTGATTTCTTTAAAGCTTTTCCAAAACTTCATGTAGATGTATTTGCATATATATTTACCTGAATTTCAAATGGGTATGAAAAAGTAATCATATCACTATGATTATCACAATTCTTAAAGAAAGTTCTTTTTGCTTTCATTTCATCATTACTTATTAAGATTTATAAGAGTTGAAAGTCGCTTCCAAAGTGACTTATATTCGTACATGTACATATATCTGTTTCTTTAATACAGGACATGAAGAAATTTGGTGGACCAAATAGAATCCGGCAGAAATGTCGCTTGAAGCAGTGTATCAGACGTGCAAGTGTAAGTCATCATCAACATTTCAAATCCAAGTATAGTTTGGGCCAGTCAGACACATTTTCATCAATCTTTCACAAAATGTGGTATTGTCATGACAGACATCAGAAAACAACATGAAGACCTACTTAAAATTGTTTACAATGGCATGCAATGATTTTGTAATTATGTGGGAGCAAATATCTCTATTCATATCTACATGTAATTATCTATGGCAAAAAAGTTTTGGGCCCCCTACCTTTCTATTTTTTTTTACCAATTTCTGAAAAAAAATGGAAGGATTCCAGCCTTTTCAGGGCAAGTGATTTTCAGCGCATTATTAGAAGATAATGATATGAGATTATCCAAAAAAAAATACAATATGACAAAATTTCATTACTGTAAAACCTGAAATTTTCGCGAACATTTAACTTTCGCGAATTTCGCGAGGAGTCTAGATTCGCGAAAGTAAAATGCACGCGAAAGCTTGTGCATACACACCTTTTTTGAATGCCAATACAAGACCGAGTAGGCCTACTAGACAAGTCACATAACTCAAGCCCGATACACAATTACTGCGCGGTCACTTAAGACGGTCGCACTTCTACATTTTGATGAAACGGTGTTTCAGAGGCATAAAAACAAATATTTTCTGTAAATTGTTGTGATGATTTATTAATAAAACACCCAAATACTTCTTCCTAGCAATTTTGCCATATTTTATTTTTTTCATGGTCGGTGATTCGCGAAAGTTTCTTGCACGCGAAATGGCCGTTGGCTCCTATTCGCGAAAGTTTCATGTCGCGAAAATATAGTGTTTTACAGTATTTACCAAAAATATACACTGCCATTTTTGCCTTGTTTCCATACATACATGGGTCAGACAGGATTTACTTATGGTAGTCTTGCAGGCAACTCGGGCATGTGCAAGCTTTTTCTGAATCTAGTTGTTAATTGGTCCTGATTAGCTGATCCCATGTCTTGTGGATCTCCCTCTTCAACCTATTACTTGTCAATCCCTTTATTTGTAAATAGCAACACTGTTTCCATTCTTCCTCATTCTTACACTTTGATTGTTGGTCATATGATATGCAACTTGTTACCCAAGAACTCTGGTAATTTTCAGTGAAATAAACACAAACATTAATTTTACAGTGCCTGTTTGAAATTGATAGATACACATGATTTCTCAGCTATTGTCTTGCTGACATCTTGTTGGAGATATGTAAAAAAAATGAAGTAATTTCTGATATTGTACATTAATTTTGGAATTAGAATCAACAGAGATGTTAACGATTTCTGTGTACTGTATGTAGTATTCTGGATGTTTAAACCATTGAATACTAGACACGAGATATCTCATCTCGAGGTCTATGGGAAATGCACATTAAAGCAAATTCAAACCATCTTCAACGGGTTATTGAGTTGTTCCCACAGCATATCATAAATAGTAATGTGTAAATCAATGCAAATAGTTACAAGACTTTTTTCCCCATTAACAGAAGAATTTCTTGAAGCCGTTCGCCAAGAGGCTGAAAACCTCAGGATCAGAATCAAGCTCTAGTTTCCGGAGGTGGGATTCAGCGACAAGTCAGGATACGGACACCGACAACCAATCAGGAGTAAGTCTAGTCTTCTTTTATCCTCTTTTGTGACTAGAAGGCAGTTAATCTGGGTATACAGGAAGCTGATGGGGCAACATGTGCCTATCATAGATCTCATTAATACATCAATCATATTATCTCTCTTACAATGCACACTGACCGTGATGTTGCAGTAATTTGCCAGGCGCAAGTATGTGTCTGGACCCACAGAACATTGTTTGTAGCATGGATAATGCATGCTTGTGGGTACACCCATCTCAGTTGTTGTGTTTTTTTTTTTGGGGGGGGGAGAAGATACCTAGGCAAGCAGATTTTCAAATCTAAAGAGGGCTACAATCTAACTGGCATGTACAAAAATAAGAAAACAAGGCATTGTACTGATCAAATGAATGCTTTAGTTTGCTTGTGTTTAAAATATAAAAGTATGTTTTTAGATTGGTCATTTATGTACTTCAAATTATGATGTTCCTGTATGATATTAATACCCTCTTTAAATTCATCGTCTTTGAGACTGTATGGGAGACTTTGCGAAAGCAATATATTGTAATCGCTTATTGAAAGTAATGTGATGCACATTCTGAATACTTTTATGTAATCTATGTCAATCAGTGAAGAACACTGTGACAAGAATATCATAAATGGGAAAAGCATGAGTGTGTAGTCTTTGATCAGCGGTAACTAGCTGTCTTAGAATTTTGGTCTCCCTGATCACTGGACACATGTTGAGTGTGCACAATCAAGCACCACCTTTATATTCTGGGGAGTATTCCTAGAAGAATAAAGGTGGTGCACATTTGTGCACACTGGACAGGTGTCCAATGACTATAGTGCTCTTGTAAAGTTTGATACAATGTGATTTCGTGTCCTCTTATGTAGGTGTACCTAATTTATATTTGCAGGGTGATCACAGTACAACAGCCATAATGTCTTACCAGGAGGTTGTACCTCTTACCCTAGGACACAAACATTCCATTGACATCAAACGCGGTATCTATTACACAACATATTCCTTTATCCATCACCCCATTCCTCCATCCCTCCACATTCAAAATTACATTCATTGTGCTAATAAGATGATGATCTTAATAAAGGATGACTAGAAAATCAGGCAACAATCAAATTGAGATTAAATTATGAATGATCAATTACATTTTCATCTAGCACACGTACTGATTCCCAAGGTGAACTTTCATTGTCTCATTCTGTATTTTTTCTTCACCAGTATCGAGTGGACATCCGACTTCTAGATCATCATGACTACGCTTTGAAACCAGAAGAAAATCCGGAGGAGATAAAGAAAGAAGAGAAGAAGGAGAAAGCAGCAAAAGAGAAGAAGGAGAGAAAAGAAAGGAAAGAGAAGAAAGCACAGGAGAAATTGCAAAAGAAGAAAGAGAAGAAACAGAAGGAGAAGAAGGTAAGATTTAACAACAAAGTTTATTTTTTCATTCAGTGACAGCCATTTTGTACAAGCTTGCTGGGGTTGCAACGTGAAGTTTAAATGATGAATTAATTATTGCAATTGTGCAAAAGCATGCACAATATTTTAGCTAAGATGCAAATTCAAATAAAAACAACCGTAAACAGGTCTTTTTACACAATTTTGCACAAAAATAGAAAGGGTGTCCCTCAACTGACTTACAAGTAGCCACTGTGAAATATACAATGGCTGAAAATCCAAATTCTAGGACAACTACCCTGCCCCCCTTGTTACCTCACTAGGACAACTACCCCTGGGACGATTACCAGTGTTTCCCACTAGGAATTACCTTTCCTGCAGGTAATTTTCCTAGTGGTATCTAGGGATAGTTGTCCTAGGGAGGTAATTGTCCAGGGGGTAATTGTCCAGGGGTAGTTGTCCACATACAGTTTATCTACCTGTGAGTGAATCAAATCGAAAGATTGAGATGTGTTGTTGGGTGTGCAAGTGTTTCTGTGATAGGCCAGATGTGTATGAGTGGCATTACAGACTGAAATTCATTGATTTTGATCATACTTGTAATGGCAGATAATTATCTTTCCATAGTTTATTGCCTGTAAACCAGGAATTGAACATTTAGTTTTGCGAAAGTCAGGGCAGATTGCAGAGACCCAATGTTCCCCCTCCCACCCCCAGGCCTATCATTTCCATCGAGAAAGACAAACATGTTAAGGCTCTGTCAACCTGTTAACATATTAGCGCTGCTTAGTTAGTATTTTTTGATGAAATAACAGTGCGTTCTCCATTTAACCCCAGTCCTGCATCCCAAAAGAATAAATAAAGCACCAGCGGACTCATTTGAAAACTACGGAAGCTTATTTATTAAAGCAAAGCGGATTCTTTTCTCCTCGTGGAAAGAGAACAAATGTTGGCCAAGCTGTGAGTTAGTGAAAGGTAAGCAAGAAAATTGTATATCATTATACTGAATAGAGTATAGCATAGGCCTATTTTATTTATTTTTTTATTGTTAGAGTAGGTACATGTATGTGACAGCTTGTAAGTAATGAGTTTTCTGTTTGTTCTAGCAATAATATTCAGGCAAAGTGCAAATATTGTTTGTAGTAGGCCCTGATTATGCAAGGTCTGTGTGTGATGAATGTAAGGAAGGTAAAACATTGTTGCTGCCAGGGTCACAAAATCTTGTATCTCAACTTACTGTGAATCTTAAAAAAAAAAAGAGATACTGTCACCAGGTCAATAAATGACTTCATAAATTTGTTATTGTTGTACATGAACAACAATGCTGTTTTTGGCTGTCTTGAACATTTAAAAAAAATTCAGATACAAGGTTTGGTAATCTCAGCAACAACATAATTCTTGACTCTGATATAACCTGTAGTACCACACCAGTCCCCTTCATGTCATTCAATACCAAGCAAAGTGCATTTTGGCAAGCCTGAATATGTTTTGTTATACAGACCAATGATGAATTTTGACATCTTAGCTAAAATATTTGTGCTGCTTTAAAACATAGACTACATACATATTTTGACTGTGTTACAATAGTAAAAATGAATGAGATGAAGTGTTTGTTCAACAAGTTACTCTTATAATATAACTTGTGAGTATGTCGTAGTAATTATTTCAATTTTAAATTTAATATGTGGCACATGACAGTGATAATACGAAAGATGTATTTGTTGCCAAAATAGGCCTGTTGCTCATATTTGTAGCATGTTCAGTTTAGTTTATGCTTACAGTATGAATTTTCATATTATACTTTATTAAGACTTTCATTTCTTTTTTGATAGAGTTACCAGTAAGGTAATATCTGAGATCATTCACAAATTTGCTGTATTATTAAATAAAGGTTATACTTCTTCTCTTTTCCAAAGGCAGACAAAGTCTTCATAACGACTGAGACTCTTGATGAGTACTCAATAAACACCTCACAGTGCCTTCATGAATCAGAAACCCATCCCCGTCTCTACACTGCCAAGCTTCTCAGGACAGCATACCTAATGGCTGCGGACGGTCTTCCTCTATCCTCATTCAACAGCCTTGTTAAAGTACAACAAGCCAACGGTGTGCTTTCTCCCGACGACACGTTCAGGCCTGTTGAGCTCAAAATGTTTCTCTGTGACATTGCTGCAGCAATTAGAGAGAAATTGTCTGCCATTTTGCGCTCAGCTACTGCATTTTCCGTTCTTGTCGATACCAGGACAAAGGATAAGAAAGGCCTGGTTTTAGTTCGTGTTGTGAGGGGAGGAGTTCCTATGTACTATACACTGGGTATGATTGATCTGACTGCAGCTGAAGATGGTGCTGGTGTGAAGACAGCTGTTGATGACCTCTTTCTGAACTCATTGGAGGTCCCTTATGAGGACTATGTCAAGTTACTGGTGTCTGCGGAGGCTGATGGAAAGCTGATGAAGACAGGTATGAAAGCTATTGATTTCTTTGATTTAAGAATATAATTTGATTCTGTTTGTCAGTTGTAATTCATTCACACTATTTGATATCAATAATGATAGCAAAAAGTAAAGTGTTCAATATAATATAATATATAATTTCAGTGACATCAGAATGGGAGTATATCTAAATAGAAAAAAATATGCAAAATGTAACAGAACAGGCCTCAAACTTTTCTGTGTGCTCAATTTCTGATTGACTGATCTAAAAATGGGAGTGAAGTATGGACTGGCTAAGTCCAATATTCAAAGAGCAGGTATGAAGAGTTTTACAAAGTTCTAGATAAATTTAGATAGTTTAGTAGTAGCGAGGAGTGTCCTTGACTCTTTGTGTCTTAGTATTGTGGCAAGTGATGGTATAAACGTTTGATTACACATTACAATTGACTCTTGAGGATAGTGATAATGCAGTTTCGTCCATTTCTTTTTCCTTTTACCCGACAGATGACTACTTCGTGAAGATGATGGCCAGTCTGATGTACGAGGGTCGTCGCTGGTTGATACCTGTACATTGCTTGTTTCACCATGTTGAGATGGCCATGGTAGATGTTCTTGTGAAAACAGAGGAATTGAAGAAGGTCCGGCTGTTGATGACATTGGTCCATACCATGATGAAGACTAGAAACTTCAAACAACACTTTAAACTGACGGCTGAGAGTTTGGGTGTACCAGCCTATGAATTTGTGGAACCCCGTGGCACCCAGTTTTACTATCATCACAGGCTTGCAGTGACAAATTTACTGAATAACTGGATTCCACTGGTGGTGGCCGTTGATCTGTCTCTTGCCAATCACATGTACAGCAGCATTGAGGCAAAGCTTTTGAAACTTCAAAAAAGGCTCAGAAGTGTGCACATTCTGGCCTTGTGCAGCATGTACAAATTGATTTTAGACATCATATCAGAATTCTGCCTCAAATTTGAATCTGGTAGCCTATTCGTGCCAGATGTTCTAGCACACGTTGAGGAGCACAAAGGCAAGATTCAGGATGCAATCAATGACCAGACCTCCCCTATGATATATCCTGAAATGACCCTTACCGATTTCACCCTCACATGTAAAGTACCCAAAGTAGAGAGCATCAATGGAGAGCTAATCGACACGTATGAGGCAATAAGCTATGATCGAATGATCCGTGGCAGGAAGCTTAGCACATCAGCAATATCCAAGCTGAAAAAGCAAACTTTACAAGGCCTTGGGGACTGTCTTGACAGGAATTTCAACTTGTTCCACAACAAAATCCATCAGCACATGGAGTGGATCAACCCTGCATCGTGGGTCAGTGGAGGTAATCCTGAACTCCAATCTATGCAGCTGCTGGGGTATCAGTTTGCATCAACCTTAAAGAGGAAGGGATACGATGGGCGTGATATTGCTGGGGAGTGGAGGAGACTGAAATCCACGGCATCAAAGTGCTACCAGGGGTTTGACGCCAAAGACATGTGGGAACACATCTGTACGCACAGACGTCATGAGTTTCCCACTGTGTGTTTGCTGGTGGACCTTGTTCTCACGGTTGGTATCAGCGACAGCCATGTGAGACACTTACATAGGACTTCAGAGGCTATGTTTCCCAGTGCGTCTGCATCATCAGACTCTGAGACAATGGAGGAACTCTTCCTCATCCAAGCCAACCATCCCATGTGGACGGAGGAAGAGCTGAAGGAAATCATTGAAGCCGCTTGCAAAACATGTCATAGAAATAACAAGATGGAGTGAGGTCCAGCTGTTTCTGGGACTGTGGTCTGAGGAGTCCCATTATGTTCAAATTGATATGACAATGAAAAAGTGCAATATACTTATGAAAATCAACACATTTTGTTGTCTACATAGCATCTACCCAGCGTAGTACACCTGTGGGTGGTCTTGTAAGTCATTTGTGTGAATGGAAAACTTGTTTGTTGTCCATCATACAGTTTGTGTCTACTCTGTGTGTGTGTGTTTATCAGTGTGTGTATATAAGTGTATGTTTGTGCATATGTGTGCACATGTGTATGTGTGTGTGGGTGTGGGTGTGGGTGTGAGTGTCTGTATGTCTGTTCATATGTGTGAGGAGAGTGCCGTGATCCTCTCTTTGTTCAACTCTTTGAAACAAGGAAAGTTGAGGAATGGAGTAACATATTACAGTTCATTTTTTTGCCTCCGCAACAAAGTTGCAGGAGGCATTATGTTTTTGGGTTGTCCGTGCATGCGTGCGTGCGTCCTTCCGTCCATTACCGGTTCTCATTATCGCGATAACTTAAGAACTGCTGATCGGATTTTGATGTAACTAGGACCAAGTATGTAATATAAGAAACTGATAAACTGATTAGATTTCGGAGTTGGAAGGTCAAAGGTCAAAAGTCACAAGGCCTTATACTTGTCTGATTTGGGCTCGTTACCACAATAAATTGAGAGCAGCTGGTGGGATTTTGATGTAACTTGGGTGAAGTATGTATTATAAGGCCATAATGAACTAATTAGATTTTAGAGTTGAAAGGTCAAAGGTCACGAAGCCCCATACCTGTTGTCTTTTAAGCGATAACTTAAGAATGGCGTATCCGATTTTGATGAAACTTGGGTAGAGTATGTATTGTAAGGCACCAATGAACTGATGAGATTTCGGAGGTCAAAGGTCAAAGGTCAAAGGTCACAAGGCTTCCTACATGTCTAATTTGGGTTTGTTACCATAATAACTCTAGAGCAATTTATCGGGTATCAATGTAACTTGGTTCAATTATTTAGTATGAAGCACAGATTAACTGATTGTATTGCAGAGTTGAAAGGTCAAATGTCACAAGGCCTCACACAAACCTCATTTGGTCTCATTGCCAAGGTAACTTACAAATTTTTGATCGAATGGGATACATGCATGCATACATGTAAGGCTTTTCAATCTAATTGGGTGGTAGTGCTGACTGTGGAGGTATACCCATCGACTGCGCGCAGTCCAACTACTCTAGTTCTTTGAATGATGTTCACTGCCGCCACTCAAGAATATGCTGTTTTTGCACTAAACTAGATCTTTTGTATATGCTGGCTGACAATAGAATTTAATTTGATTGTATTATAATAGTCACTTTTAAAGGAAAAAAATGCTTTTGTAATGATAATTACTTTTTGCTGTATCATATAGCTAAAGACTGAGTGAGCACACAATCTTCAGACTCAAGGGACTCACAGAAAGAAAATAAGCAAACATTAATTAAGTGTAAATGAAAATTACACAACAGGGCATGCCTGGGCACTATTTTGACATAGTCTATCATTAGAACTATAATTATAAGTATCTCACATTTGTGTGTCAGAATTGATCTCAAAAGTTTCATAATTGGCCCAAAAGAAGGGTACTGTTTCCAACTGTTTTCAACAATACAACTTTGATTCAAACTTGCAGATTTTTTCACAACATTTGTTTTCCCTTTTCATTCGTACTCATTTGGAAAAAAAATCACATTGTGTGACCAAAGAACAAGTGAAATATTTCGAATATTTTAAAAGATATCAAAACTCATTTTCAGCTTGAACTGGTTGTTGGCATAGGAGTATCAAAGACACACAGCACGTGAAGAATTCTTTTGTACATCATTAGAAATGTGACAGCTGTTTGAATTCATTATGGCTAGTTGGGAGTCTCCAACCTCGAACCTCCTTGGTCTTGACAATATCTTGTAAAATCAATTAGATTTTCAGAGGAGTCAAACAGCCACTTGTAAATTTGGATAATACCACTTTAAATCAAGTTACTTAATTTATCATTTTCTTTAGTCTATCAAACTTGAATATGATGATCATTTCTAATAAAGCAACATTTTGAATAGTCATGTTTCTCAAGATATAATTACCAGAATGAATTTACCAGATACTGTCAATTTTCGGATGCACTTAAAGTATTAAAGGAATTTCGACCCGGAGCTCAAGAGGGCGCTGTTGGATGACGTCACAATCATCGCCATCTTAGTTCCGAAGTTTGCAAGTAACGCTGTCAATCAAACTGGTAGATTGCTGATATGCGTTGCTTACCCTTTCACGTACGTTGTGAGCGCTAGCCGAGCGAGCCATGCCAGTACACGTTTGTGCATACCGTAAACGGCGTAATGTACATGTACGTAAGTTAGCAATGCATGCAACGATCATCACACTTTCGCAGGAAAAATAGATCGCCGCATGCACGCAGATTGCATTATCGTGCATGCACAATGCACAGCCAGCTAGCTACAAACGCATGCAAGCACATACGAGTACTAGTAGTCTGCGTACGTGAGTGCTAGCTGGAAGTACCGTATGCAGTGGGCGGAGCCAGCAGGGAACAGCCGCCGAATCATGAGCCGAACTGTATTTTGGCATACCTAGATTGAGAATCGACATTCTTCGTGCACTCGGAACATGGCATTTGCGTAACCGGTGAAATTATCGAGTAACATTGCCGTCAATGGACAACACGTACTGTCCGCTCATGCGCTTACATGGAATAACGCCCTCTTGAGCGCCGGGTCTGATTCCCTTTAACTTGTTAACTGACCCAAATACAACATAGTTACTGATATCAGTAGCATATTTGATTTTTTTTTCTTCAGCATTTTGGTATGATGATAGTTATTTGAGTAAGAATATTTGTCTGATATCACTCTTGATTTTGGGTGATTTAAATCTTTATAGGAAAGAGAAAGACAAAACGTGACAGCATAAAGAAGGTTCAACTCACAAATGGGCCATTTGTATGTAAGATAAATTTATTTGTACTTTGCAGTTAAACTGCAATTGTGTATTGTGAGTCATATCTAAAATGTCAAATCAACACCATCATTTGTTAAGATGCTGTCAAAAATTGTGATCTTGGGTATTTTTTTGAAACTCTGAATTATGTGACTGTGCTTACACAGTCAGTCGTTGTCTTAAGGTCTCATGTTAAGTTATGTGCACACATACACATAATGAAATAAACATGTAAATACACACAAAAGTAGAAATAATGATAAACAGATAATTCACTTTCTAATCTTCAAATCCACAGTCTTATGTTAGTTATTATGTGCACACACACACACACACACACACAGAGAAATGTACACGTAAAATACAGACAAAAGTAGAAATGATCAACAAAAAAAATACGCTTTCCTATTCTTCAAATTTATTGTTTATGCCTCCGCCCCGTAAGGGAGCTGGAGGCATTATGTTTTCGGGTTGTCCATGCGTACGTCGTGCGTCCACACTTTCTTGTGAACAAGATTACTGAAGTACCGCTGAAGGGATTTTAATGATTCTTGGACCAAGGATGGACCACTAGGCAAGGATGAATTGAATAGATTTTGGGACAAATCCGTCTAGGGTCAAAGGTCAAAGGTCAATGAACTTTGTCCTAAAATGCCATTTTCTGCCTATAACTCCAGTTAGGAGTGCTCACTGTTGATATAATTTGGTGGTTAGGTTAAGAAACAAAGGACAAATATTTTGGTAGAGTCACAGGGGTTAAAGGTCAAGGTCAAGGGTTAAAGGTCAATGAACTTTGTCCCAAAATGTAATTTTCTGCCTATAACTTCAGTTAGGAGTGCTCACTGTTGATGTAATTTGGTGATTAGGTTCAAAACCACAAAACAAATATTTTGGTAGAATCACAGGGGTCAAAGGTCAAGGTCAAAGGTCAATGAACTTTATCCCAAAATGCCATTTTTTGCCTATAAGTTCAGTAAGGAGTGCTCACTGCTGTTGTAATTTAGCAGTTATGTTCAAAACTAAAAGGCAAATATTTTGGTAGAATCACAGGGGCCAATGGTGAAGGTCAAGGGTCAAAGGTCAATGAACTTTCTCCCAAAATGTCATTTTCTGCCTATAACTTCAGTTAAAAGTGCTCACTGTTGATACAATTTGGTGGTTAGGTTCAAAACCAAAAGAAAAATATTTTGGTAGAGTCACAGGGGTCAAAGTTCAAGCTGAAGGGTCAAAGGTCAATGAATTTGTCCCAAAATGCCATTTTCTGCCTATAAGTTCAGTAAGGAGTGCTCACTGTTGATGTAATTTGGCGGTTAGGTTCAAAACCAAAAGACAAATATTTTGGTAGAGTCAAAGGAGTCAGAGGTCAGGGTCACTAATATCTTTAAAATATTTTGTCCATCATATTTCACTGTGGATAAGTGCTGTAGTCATACTGACTACCTGCCATTGAGCTACATACATGTCGTGCTGCTCATGAATTCATATTTTACTGATACCTACAGTAGATAATTATAATATGAACACCTTTGCTAAAATATTGAAGTATACTGTACATGTGTAAAATGTGAACTGAAAATGAACTTGAAAGAAATTGTATGTATTCATAGATATGCCCTGATTTGATTATTATTGGTTTGTTGTACATTGTACTGTACATGTTGTGAGTACTATTCTTGTACATGTGATTGATAATGTTTTGTACCCAGAAAAGAAACATCTCATATACTTTGTGCAAAGATGAATGAATAAACTGTTCTATATGATGTAAAATTTACCACTGGTGGTATTTTGGAATAAGAATAATGTATAGTTGAATGTCATGCTGTCTGTGTATTGTCTGTGGATTGAGATTGACAAGCATTGAATTGAGCAACCCAGAAGATTTCGTGAGGATGTCTTCCAGTTGAGATAATGGTGGATTATTTGTTTGTTTGTTTGTTTGTTTATTTTTTTTATTTATTTATTTTTATTTTTTTTTAGGGGGGGGGGGAGATGGGGAAAGGGGGGGAGGGAGGATGAATGTATTTTTTATGTATGTTTGCATAGTACCCCTATTTTTAGAGTTCTTTGCTGCATGTTACATTCCCCAATGTTAAAAATTTACATGCACTGTATGTTGTGGTATTATCCTTTCATTGTTTACTAAACATATCTCAGGATTAAAACAAGCAAATTGAACAGAACTAATGACGTTTGAAAACTAGGTCTATGCCCTTGACGTTGATGAAACCATCATGTCGCAGAGTATTTTCCAATTGCCAAAGAGGGTGCTTTTCACTTGCACAATTTTTTAGTATATTTGCTGTATATGTGTGTGTGTGTGTGTCTCTGTGAGTGAGTGTGCATATGTGTGTGTGTGTATGTGTATGTGTGTGTGTCTGAGTGTGACAGTGGATGTTGATGTATGCATGTGTGTGCTTGTGTTGTGTGTGCGTGTGTGTGTGTGTTGTGTGTGTACTTGAAGATCAGTGCATGTGTGTGTGGGTATGTATGTGTATGTTCATGTGTGCGAGTGTGCACACATGCATGTGTGTGTGTGTGTGTACTTGAAGATCAGTGCATGTGTGTGTGGGTATGTATGTGTATGTTCATGTGTGCGAGTGCGCACACATGCATGTGTGTGTGTGTGTGTGTGTGAGTATGTGTCAATACGTGTGTGTGTGTATGTGTGTGTGTGTTATTTCCAGGTCCTTTTTGTTGTGTATGGCATTGGGTTCTGTAGATGGTAATTTTAGCAGTAAAATTAATAAATATAAGTAAATAAACCAATCAATAATTTAATCAATCAATTCATCAATCAGCCAGATGAAATCACTTTCAATCAAATTATGTCTTGAAAACTAGCAGTATTTAAGCATTTGTAGAACTACCTTTACAAAGTAGTAGTACGCATGATATCACATTTTGACATGTTTTTTCTAATTAGGAAAAGGAGAAAAAAGTACAGAGAGAGTTACGCAAGAGGAATGCTGATGGAGCCGTGAAGCGCCCTCTAGACCCACAAGATTTGAAGAATTTGCATCAATGTTACGGACCAGGATGCACCAAGCCGTCGAGGTCATTCAGCAAATACTGCAGTGAAGAATGTGGCCTCAAATTGGCAACAAAGTAAGTCAGTTGTATTTTAGAAATGTAGCAAATACACATATTTCTCGTACACTACAATTATTCCCTCGCCCGAGGAAGTCGGAGAGGGATATAGTAACACTGCCGTCCGTCCGTCCGTAACACTGGTGTCTGTTTGATAACTTTAGTAATGTTTGACGGATTCCCATGAGATATGGTATGTAAGTACTTGATATCAAAATACAGCCCAAGTCCGAGTTTGGGGGGGGGGGGGGGGATGTAGCTCATAGGTCAAAGGTCATAGCTCATTAACTGCCTGAAGAATTATTTAACTGGTTTTTGTTCAATAACTTCAGTAATTTTCAACAGATTTTCATGAGATTTTGAATTTCGAATTATCAACATGCAACGTTTCC
>JZLH01S0097995.1:141891-153797 GCA_001188425.1 Eucidaris tribuloides | reverse complement strand
TAACAATTCAATGTCAGGAAAAGGCATGTGTGTAAACATGCACTTAGCAATAAAAGAGGTAAGGTGCTATATCACCTATTGTGAATAACATTTCCAATATCCATATTATTATTGTACCTCAGGCATTGCTAGAAAAGATTGAGAGTGAGTGCGATAAGAACATGCGACTCACTGCAGAGCTTCGTCAAGGCGACAACACCAAACAGGAGCTCCTCGCCTCGCTGGAACTTGTTGATCAGCTGAGGGATGAACGAAAAGATTTACAGATGAGATTTGATGAAGAAGTAAGGGTTGGCGATTTTTTTTTTTTAGATTGAAAAGAAATTAAAACATCAGATATTGAAGATTTGTTAAATTCAAATTGATTATTTTGATTTAGATAATCACCAAATAGTGCCCCCATAAGTTGGAAGACTGGTTGATTTTATAAAATTTCAAATAATTCATCATTTTTAAACCTAATATCCCTGGGGGGTGGGGCCATAATGGCCCTCCCCCCCCTCAACAAATTTCTTGATTATTCTGCCGCGCAAAATTTTTTCACTGCGCCATTCGCTGACTTTTTACTTTCAAGTTTTGCGCATCATTTGAGACCATTTTCGCAAAAAAAAGAAGTGATTTTTCGTACATGCATGCAACTCCAAAATTGCTCAAAAACGTGATTTTGTGTACAAAGTCAATGCAAATTGTGTTTTCAGCCGAAAATCATAAATGTATGATTATTGTTACTTTAACAGGTAGAAATAGATTAATTTTATGCTGTTTATGATCGCAAAAAAGTCCCCGACAAAGTTCATCAAAAAAACAATAAAAAACAAAACGTCAAAAAACAATGAAATGTATAAGAAATTCACATAACAATGAAAAACATACAAAATTAATTCTGATTCAGCAATTTTTTTTGTAGATAATTGTCAGAAATATCAGAAAGAATATTTTCACCAAAATTTAGCATTCTGCAAGCTATTTTAAGTGAGTTATAGGCAAAAATATGATTTTATTCATAAATTTGCATAATTTATTAAAAAAATATTAAATATGTATTTTTTTGAAAATCTAATGATATAGTCTTGTAGATTACATCCAGCTCTATGCACGTGCAAATTTTTGCGGCGAGATCTGAAGGGGGGGGGGGGGCATAATGGCCCCCCGGGATGACAAGACTGGAGATAGCCTGGATCTATTAGGGTTAACACTTACAACTTTGACTCTTTAATTTTTGAACAAAAAAAAAAATGGGAAAAAAGTCAAATCTTGTTTTGCTTTTCTCATGATTTTTTCACATTTATTGTCACAAGACCCATTCATTATGTATTTCTTTGTTTTAGATTGAACTCAGTGATTTGTTTAAAAAAATCATTGATTTAAATTGCTATTGAAATCAACAATTTAAAGTACTTGAGTTAGATCTTCCCACCCAAGGTGTATACACTCTTGATTTTCTTAGCTAGGAAGTCATTTATAAACTGTTTTCGTTACAATGATATAATTGGTGTTTGCTTGTAAGGAAGCTTGTGTGAAAACTTTATTTGACATTAGCTAGTTATGGTAAGTCTTCCAAAGTCAAGATAAGTGAGTTCAGAATTAAGTGTAAGTGGTCCACTTCGGTTAGAATAATATATTCCAGTTCCATTCCATTGATATCTACCTCAATAATCCTGTCAGATGCATTTGTTTTCATGTTTTTTTCCAGACAAAGAAATTGAGTGAGGCTAAGGAGACATTAGAAACATGTCATACAACTATCACAAGCTTACAGAAAACAGAAGCAGAACAAAAGGTAAGTTTGTGTCTGTGTTTTCATCTTCTGTAAATAGAAGTGGCACTCTCCTTAACGTATTATCAAATAGGATGCAAAAATAAAATTTTCTTATACAAATATGTTCAGGAAATTACATTCAACATCTAGTTAATTCTAGGTTTACTAGCCTGCATGAGACGGGGACAAGTGCCTGTATTCATAGTTGAAGGACTAAAAGATTACATGCCAATTTAATCTAGTTCCTGTAAAGTAAGTGCACAATACATGTAGTTGGTCAGTTCTAATTGTGTTGGGCATTTAGGTTTTAATCACTTGCTCTCTAAACAATTAGGCAAAGATTTCCAAGTGATATACTGACACTGTCTCAAAAAGTATAATCAACTACAAATGACAAGATTGAATCAGATGTATATCTATAAAATTTAAAAATGGTTATATATCATTTGTTTTTTAATGTGGTTTGAATCCAAGATATCTGAAGCAAATATTATTTGAAGGGCTAAAAGTAATGATTGTAATTTCCCTAGTAAAAGTAATGGTTCTGTGAAAATGCTAAATGTTGCAGACTTGCAGGGTAAATAGCATTATTTTATCATCTGTTAATGCCCTCAGATTCATGCACCCTGAAATAATTTTTGCCATAGAAAATGTAGTGATATCTACTCTGTGATGAATAAAAGTTGAAATTTCAAGAGATTGCCAAAATAAGTTTTTATTTTATTTTAGTCATCTTAATTGCATTCTACTGGATGATAGTGTGTGGTGATCATGGATATCTTCATTTTCATCCTCCATACTGAGACACCTTAGTTAGATCCTCAAATTGTACACAACTTAGCTAAAATTTTCAGTTTAGCCTCAAAACTGTGATTAGTAGTATAAAAAACAACAAACAATTTTTGGGGATATAGCATACATGAAAATTACTCTTAAAATATGGAACCATATTCCCTTGAACATATGAGAATTCCCATCAGAAGTAGTGTTCAAAAAGAGATTGAAATCTTATTTGTTACTCGATTAAAAAAATATTATTATTACAATTATTACAGATTTCATGATGTACAGGGGAACCTCGTCATAACGAGGACCTAAAAACCATGACAATTACCTTGTTATATCAAGTTCCTCACTATATCAGGGTCCAAAAACAAAGAAATATAAAGAGTTGGGACCTGAAAAACCACCTTCTTATAAGAGGGTATTGTTATATCCGACCTCTTTATAACGAGGCTCCACTGCATTAGATTTACTATGTATTGTAAATACTGCCATGAGCACTCCTGGAGTGGATATGTGCACGATACAAATATATATCATTATTATTATTATTTTATAATCCCATTCTATTACAGGAAGCCCTGTCCAGCCTAATGTCCACCTTGCAAGACCTTAAAGGGACGGTCAAGGACAGAGAGGAGCAGCTGGCTAGTACTAACATGAAGCTGGAGGATGCTCGCGGTCAGTTGACCTTACTTGAGGCTTCCTTGGAGGAATCCAAGACGGGTTTGGAGGGGCTGCGGAGCGAGATGGTGGGGCTGGAGGAGAGATATCATTCCCAGGCCAGGGACCACCAAGAACAGGTTGGTATCTTGCAGTGTTGTATCTGAGACCACAGGTTCCAAGATTGAGGCCGCCCCAAAACCTAACCTTTCCATAGGGTTTGTACAGGTGACTCGGACCGAGACCAAGTCCGAGACAACCAGAAATTGGCTCCAAGGCCGGCCTCGGATCCAACACTGGTATCTTGTGTCACTAAAGGCCTCCGCACACTGTGCGACTTTTGTCGTACGACTCGGAATTATGACGTAATTTACGTCATTATCATGAATCCTGAAAAATCGCAAGCAAGTCGTACGACTAATCGTAGGAATTTGGCATGCCAAAAACCTACGACTGGTCGTTGCGATTTCATTTCGACTACGCTCATTCAGCCAATTACGAGACAGAATTTGATGTGCATGAACGTTCATCGTCGAGCTCGAGCTTGGTCGCGCACGGAAATGGCAAAATTTTGAGTAATTTTGTTTGATACTGTGTGATATGGTGTTTCTGAACATAGCTAGAGTGACTAGAGGAAAGTACTGGACTTCACGGACGTTATGGTCAAACTTTCTGGTAAGAAACTAAAATTGAAATACTTTTAACACTTAAAGAAATGTTTTCGCGTGATAATCTGCTGTGTGCGGTGGGTTGTTTGCCACCGGTACCATGCAGTAACGGTAGGCCACGCCAAAGCCAGGCCGATGTTAACGGCATGCATCGCCTGGCGCACCGGGCTAGCGCACGATTAGCTACCTGCCTAAGCTGGTACGGAACGGGTCGATCAGTCAATTGAAAATAAAAAGACTCAAAATGGTTCAAAATCACAATAGACTAACCTAGCCAACCTTACATGTAATTTAATTATATTGGATTAATCACTTATCCACGACTAGGCTATGATGACATGAAATTTACTGCTCACTAGGCGTAAACATCTGCCGGCGTAGATCCAACATACGGTAACGGAATAGGCCCACACAGGGTTAGTTCTGGCCTAATAACGTCAGATCTAGCCTAGGAAGTAGGAATAGCCTAGACTACACTACGTTTCATTGCTATAAATCCAAGGTACTCTTATTAATTAACAAGTAAATTATTATGTGTGTTCAACAAAGAAGGTGAAGTAGTAAATAGGATTAGGATCTGGCCAATCAGTGTTATTTTTTTCTTTTGTTTTACGAACCAGGAATTCACATGTAGACTAAAACCTGTGAATGTAAAGTAGGCCCTAGGCCTAAAAATTTGGTTTATGATAGTCCTCTATTTTCAAATGCCTGGTCTTGCTTTTTCTAAAACATTTCGAACATATTTTCATTTCCTATTATGCACCAAATACAAGTGATAAACAAATGCCACAACTAAATAACAAAGAGAAATGATCATCACTAGGCCCCTACTACTAGTAAAATCAACAACAAGAACAATAACAACAGTAATAATAATAATCATAATAATAATAATGATGATGATGATGATGAATGATGAGATGATGATGATTATGATGAGAATAATTATAATAATTGTTATTAGTACTACTACCTCTTAACCCTTATTTCTGTGTTCATTTATTTTTATTTAAGATATCATCACCATCAAGATTGTTTATAATTAAATAAATAGCCCTATTTTAATGATAGAAGACCCCTATTCGCTTGCTTTTTCAATGGAATCCTCACACTTTTGTTTATGAGAATGGTAAAGCCCATTGAAAAAATAAGAACTTTTTGTTCTTTTGTCGAGGACGATGAATTACTGCCTGTCCGTCTACTTTTGTGTCATCGTTTCTGAAGTAACTTATTTAAGGTCGTCTAATACAAATAAATCTAAAAATGTAAACCACCATCAGAAGGCATGTTTTTCTTTGTTTTCATTTTGTTCAGCATTCTCTCGTTTCAAACTACAGTAATAATTAAGTAAATAATAGAATAGGCATAGGCCTACTTATTGTAATAATTTGAAAATAAGTAGAAAAACGACAGGCATGATTATTCACAGGCTGCTGGAATCATTGTTGAGGGGTTTCCAGTGAAGAACAATGACTTGAAAATGAAAACTATTAAAGACACTATATAAAAACTGTGGAAGACCCGTTTTTAAATGTCAACTTTGCTATCTACATTCTGACTACAGTGTTGAATGGACAAATAAACCCCCTAGAGCCACACAAAAGTTTGGACAGTTATGCTTGTCACTTGAGTACAATATGTGCAGATACAAATTGGCACATTAATTTCATATCGGGCGATAGGAAATTCTGCAACACAGCAGTCTATGGAGAAAAGCTGGAATGGTCTCTCAATGATTTTCACTTTTTTAAAGCACTTAATGATTGTTTTACACTGCAATTTTTTTCAGGGCTTCATTTTTAGACTGTATCAAAGACACTGGTAGCATGGGGAATCATGTAGCTCAGATTTTTTTAAACTGGAAACATTGTTATACAGTGCCTTTAAATTATCACAGATAAACACCCATTTACACAATCCCCCTCCGAAGTACAATGTTCACTCCCCGACCCCTCCCCCTCCAAAAACAAAACAAAATAAAAAAACAAATGTTTGGGGGATTTTATCAATTCATGTATAGCTACATAAACTCAATGATACACTAGGTAGGAAGATTAAGAAGAAACCATAAAGTTTAATATTAATATGTTGTCCCATTTATTTCACCCTTATAGTAGAAATATACAAAAATAATCGAGCAATATGCGCAAAAGGTATTCTCACAGTGAGTCGCCACGATAAATCACAAGTCGGATCGGAAGTACCGCACACCTCCCGACTCGACAAACTCGTCGAATCGGAATCGGGTCGAAATCGGATCGCATAGTGTGCGGAGGCCTTTAAAGGCAGGGCATCTCTTTTGCATGCCTAAAAATTATCATTGTGTAAATACAATGGCATTTAGAAGAAAATGCCATCTGGGAACCTTTAGCAAAATAAAATATAGGAGCTAGAAACTTAGTTTTAGTGGAATTATAGTGACCGCTAGATGCTGATTTGAATTTTGTTCTCGCGAGAGAAAAATTCCTACCACAGAACGTACACTAAACGGCTGTTGTTTTTCTTTCACATTTTTCAAATTCTAGGCAGTCACTGACCCCCAGATTTCACGGACATGCCCTTCATCAATAGCCTAAGGGCTTGGGTTATTTTGTCCTGGTCTGTGGGAATGATTGCAAATAAGATACACTGCCTTTAATGAGCAATAATAATATTTAAAAAAATGCATATGGTAATAAGAAATATATCCGATAACTCATCTCAAGTTACTTTTTTTGCATAAAAAAATTCACCCCATTTTGTTATTCAGTTTCCTTCCATTTTTTTTTGGGGGGGGGGGGGCTACAGGCTGTGAGATTTGTATAAAAGACCTAGATATGTAAGGGTTAAAGACACTGATTCAAATAGTGCTTTATCCATTTTGTTTATTTGTTTGATTTATTCTATTTTTCAGTTTATAGCCTCATAGCCATAGGTCCAAAAGCTTCGGTTTGGTAACTGACTGAATAATGTAAAGCCTTCTATCATAATTATTATTGTAACATCCAGTTTATAAGGAAATTTAAAACTATCATCGGGCAACATCAGTGCTAATACACATGTGTTTTCAAATGAAGAAGGATAAATTAGTATCAAACTGTTCCACTACGGCTAACACAGCTAGACTCATAAACATGGTTTCCTATCAAATTGAAAAAGCCCAGATTCATCCAATTACCCTAATATAATGTTCATATTATCACTTTGACTCCATACACTTTTTCTGATTGTCCTGTGTTCTGTCCTTAAATAATACCAATTGTCGTCCTTATTGCGCCTTCAGTTTTGCTGCTATCAATAATTATTCCGTTCTAACCCTCGAGTCCAGTAATCAGACATGAAGAGAAAGGAAATATACACTGAACTTATTCGATAAGGACACGTTAGTAGCATACAAACATAATTTAATATATAATTAAGACAGCTGAATAGTAACTTGAAACTAATGCATCACACCGATAAATTCATCATGACAGACCATCAAGATCATATAAACATTGTAATTTGTTAAGTAATTAATGGCTGACGGGTTGTAAAATGACGTAATTAGATTGATTTGTATGCTGTACAAGACATTTCAAGAGAGTCATGTTCTTGAGCAATGACCTAAAAATGTTCAAGTATTTACATTTCTCAGACTGCTGCAAGATTTTACATCTGAAAATAAAAAGCAGATTGTAGGGTATATTCCTCCAAAAGTAGATACTCTAACTTAAGATTATAACACCAAATATTGTAGGAAATTTCCCCAAATTTGCTGTTGGAATTCATGCAACAAATCCTTTTACAGTGCCAAATCCTAAATCTTCTTTTCTGTACAAGAATTTCTTGAAACTTCCAAACACTCAGAATATCACATGTAAAGCTTATGGAGGTCTGTTGCAATGGTATTGAAAGGGATACATTAAAGGTAAATGACATGATTGAGGGTAGTCCTCAAGTTGGGGTAAAACTATTATAGAATCGAGTAAACTATATATACAAGGATTCTACTCTGCAAATGTTGTAGTCAAAAGATGACTCATTTTAAAATAACTTCCATCAGTATGCCTTGTGACAGACAAATTTGTTGTGTAGGTTTCTATGGGATTAATTTCTCTTGGGGCACAAGAGAAATAAAGTGCTGGTATGTTCATGCTTGATTCTCCTTAAGTAAACAAATTCAAGACAAATCCTTCCAGCCAGGAGATACACTCCAGCTAGTGTACATGTATAGACTGGTATCTCTTTCAACCTGTTTGGTTCGAGAGGCATTTTTTATTTTTCCCAATCATGTCACTGCCCAAATCTAAATTTACACAAAATTTGCAATTCAACAACTGAAACAACAGATGTTTACAAATATGTTTCCTGCAACATTGATGAATAATAGTGCTATTTCTATTTTTTCTACCTGTAGATTGAGAAGATGAAAGAGGAGGCCATGGACATGAACCATCAACATCAAGAACTGGTGAAGGAACTGGAAGGCCAAGCCAGTCGGCTACAGGCAGCCCAGGCTGAGTGTATGAAGTCCTCGGAAACAATCACCAACCTTCAAACTCAGGTAATGCATAATTCAGTGGATTCCAAATTGGGTTCCAAATTTATGAAGTTTTCTTCCTGGGGGCCTAGTAACAAGATATTCCATAAACCTTTTTTATAAGGAATACATTTCAATACTTGCATGTTACAGTAGTTGTTTCTATGGCAAGCAAGCCTGGGGCAAGCTTACAGGTTGTTAGGGACAACATTTGTTTAAAGTTATGCATATAATAAGTAAACAAGACTATTCACAGTGTAATCTAGCAACACCATGATCATTTGAACTCTCGTGAATCATCCTAGGAAAAACTTGATATTGTGACTGGCCTGATTGACCTGGCATCCCATAAGCTCCTAGCCAACTTTACAAATGAAAACAAAGTATTGTGCCTGCTTCATGTGAGCATGAAAATTTCAAGCCATAAGTGCAGATGCTTAGTATTTCACTCTAATGTAATTTGTATTTCAGTTTTCTTTTGAAAATGATTTTTCTAATATGAAGCCAGCTAATCTAGAAAAAGATTGCATTGCAGCCAGCCCTTGCTACCCAGCTGATTTTAGTAATGTTGACCTGCAAGCTGAAGATATGGCTGGTTGCAGATTATTGTGTGGCACTAAGAGTTGCAAATTTGCAAAACGATGTACATACTTAATGAAAAGTCATAATAATTGAAACTTCGATAAATTTGTTGTATTTTATGTATTGACTCTTTCCTTGTCAAATTTGCCAATTTGCGTGGATCAATAAATATACTGAAAACAGTGAACAGGGATTTACTAATCCTTCATAATCCTTCTACTCAAACCAATACCCCCTATCGCAGGTCCAGCAAATTATCCAATCCTTTCATGCATCAAGGAAGTATGTCTACAACAGCCATGACAACAAAAAACACCAAACCCCATGACAGAGTTAAATAAACATTATGCAATATGAGTTCATGATTATTGACACCGGAATATATTGTCAAATCCCATCCCATCATTTCTCTATTCAGTTCAAGGAAAAGGAGGATGAGATGAGGACCACAATCCAAAGCCTCGAGAGTCAACTTGAGGAGGCCAGGACCAATCTCTCCACCGTGGTCGTCGAACTCGGCGAACCCGAGGCCAAGAGGCGGAAGACTTCCGAGGATCAGGCTGCTGAACTCGAATCATATCCTTCCACAAGCCTGGGCATCAGCCCGTGGAGCTGTTGTTATCGGTTTCAAACACCCAAGTTTTCCCAAATGTCTCCTAATACATGAAACAGTGAAAAAATATATGGTAGGTTATGACTCAAGTATCTGAAAATGGTTGACTCTCTAGTTCAAAGGTAGGCCAAAAGTTATATTTGAAGATACAAATATATTTCAATATCAATATATTTATATCATTATAATTCTAAATTCTGTATCCAGTATTGAAATTTCAGTTTTCTTTTCAGTTTCACTTTCTAGGCACATATACTGCAAAATGTAATTTTTCTGCTCCTGCAGCACACCATGGCTGTGATGATATACTCAGTCACATGTTTCTGTCAATCATCTCATATGTAAAGGCTATGTCACACTGTGTCATCTAACGATTCCGTCTGCCTCCATCTAAAATATTTACCTCAGACAGTGTCAGACGGTGGCAAATGGAATACAATAGAATGAAACAGAACGGAAAAGCGCCGTCTGTCAACGTCTAGATACGTTTGTAATCCGGTCGAAAAACGAATTAAAAAGTCCAATACACGTTTAATAGACATACGCGTTCATTTTTCAGACGGAATCGTTAGACGGCACAGTCTTCATCTTAATTAGGAAACCTGTGAATATGACATTGGTGAATTGTATTGGAAATGACCTGCTGATGTGGAAACTGGAAAAAAAAATCTTGTTAACTGATACCCCTTTCAAACAGAGCAAATTTCAACGGATGCACCCGGCGACACCCGTTGAAAATCTCTTTGAAAGGACATCACGGTTAAAACACAGATGAAACTTTTCAAAAATGTTACCCTCAAATCATCTAGTTGAAACACCGATAGTTCAGAGGTTAACTCCCAAGTGACACCCAGTGAAATTCTATTTGACAGGTCGTAGTTTTTCCAGGAGATTCACCGTTGGATACACGGAAGGGGCATTAGTTGTCAAGCTTAATGACAAATGAGATTTCATTTTATGCTGTGCTAAGCCACAATCAATTTTGATCAGTTTATTAAAATATTCAAATTTTATGCACACCTTGTGAACCAAAGTGGTCCTTAACAACCTTAGATCTTGCTCAAGGCAACAACTAATGTAGGTAAAGTTGGATTCCTTCCAAGTATTGAAATGTATTTACTACAAACATTTTGATGTAATAGTAAACCCCTTTATTGAAGAGTAACAACAGCCTGTGATTTAGATGCCATGTTGTTTCTGGTATTATATTACATTTCTGTTCTATTAAGATGAGCGCCTGAGTGTTCTAAATAGAAAGATTTTAAATGCCATGTTGTTACCAGAAAAATAGGATGTTCATGTTGCAACTTTCTCTATAAAGGGACTCTATGTAATCGCTCATTATGAGGTCCCAAGTAAGAGAAATACATAAATTTGGATACATTAGTCATCCAGTCTATTGAGCAATTGAGTAATTATCAGCAATGCAGATATGCAAAAGCTATTCCAGATACTACAGTGTCGTAATATGACTCGTCTTTTGATTGTGCTGATATCAAATAGTAATAGGTAAGCAATGTGTAGTCATAATGCAAGACAGAGATTGAGAATATGGCAACAAGCAATATTACTGGTACTTGAATTCGTGTATTAGATTTTTTGTTGTGCATAATGTAGTGGCAGTTACAGCTAAAATGTCAAAATGTGCAAACAGTCAAAATGAATTAATGCTTTTTCTTTTAATTGTGTTAAAAAATGCCTTGAAGGGTCACTGTCTTGCTAAAGTTGTTACAAGTTGTCATTTCGTAGGAGTTAGTGGATTGTCCTGAAGCGTTGTGGGGTATTCCTAATGACATCATTTCATCAGGCATATTGGAAGCCTACATAGAGTACCAAAGTGTGACGTCACTCGGTTCAGAAATATGTGTGGACAATGGTAGAACCAGGTGTGGCGTGTCCCAGCTGGTTGATTTTCTAGCAATAGGAGAGCTGCAGTTGCACTGATTTATAGTTTGGCTATTGTCCCCACATATTTCCGAATCAGTTTGACATCATCACATCTGCTCCTATTGTCATTGTTTGATTTGAATATGCAGTTTGTTGTGTGGTAGTTTAGGACTTCACGGAACACTGAGTGTACACTTCTATACTGCTCAAACTATCAAATGAATTAACTTTTGTGGAAAAAATGTGGAGATGATTGATCACCCTCTTTAAATGAAGTTGTAACAAACTATCACCCCTTTATTGTTGGAGGACTGTCCCAGTGTGTTGTAGAGTATTCCTAATGACGTCAATTCATCTAGTACATCAGAGACACACCTTGGTATGGTTGTTTGGTCCAAGGATGCGCGTCTGTTGTCCAATTAATTATGCATTTATGAGATGGATATCGAT